>OU892285.1:9064593-9088704 GCA_917834065.1 Ceutorhynchus assimilis
AATTCATAAAATTTTTGCCTGGAGTGATTCTCAAGTGGCACTCTCATGGATCAAAGCGCATCCGTCCCGGTGGAAAACCTTTGTACAAAATAGAGTTACGCAAATTCATGAAAGGGTACTCCCTGAAAATTGGTACTACATTTCCACATCTCAAAACCCCGCTGACATAGCTTCAAGAGGATTATATCCTAGCGAATTAGTCAATCATCATTTATTTTTTAGTGGTCCCGATTTTCTCAAACTTTCTTATGAACAATGGCCCATAACATGCGAGATCTTGGAAAACTTCTGAAACTCTAGCCGAAGAAAAATCTTCAAGTAATGTGGTCCTAATTACTTCTCAAAATCAAAACTTCAACTTTTTGACCGCAATTTTGAATAGAATTTCTTCATTTTCTAAACTTTGTAGATCTTTAGCTTATTTTTCTGCGATTTATTGACGAGAAGATTCTTCGCAAAGATAAAATTTACGAGGAATTTTTAACATATCAACAAATAACTGATGCTCTTCATTTGTTGATATCAAATGAGCAGAAGATTTATTTTTCGGAAGAAATCCGATCGATTCAAAATAAAGTAAAATTATCTAAACCAATGCAAAAATTAAACTTATTTTTAGATAAAAAAGGTTTAATTAGAGTGGGAGGCAGATTGCACCACTCTTCTCTTACTTATGATAAAAATTTCCAATTTTATTACCCCGTGAAAGCACTCTCACTTACCTAATAATAGAGTATTTCCATTTAAAATATTTACACGCCGGGCTAAGGACCGTGCATTTTTTGCTTAGTCAACAATATTGGATAATCGCAGCCCAAACGTAAAATTCGCTCTGTTTTGTCAAAATGCGTACGATGCTTTAAATTAAATCCTCAACCCACTCAACCTAAGATGGGTTCGCTTCCATTTCCCCGCGTATGTCAGTTAAGGGCGTTTTTACACAGCGGTGTCGATATAGGTGGTCCAATCCCCATTTTAATGCATAGAACCCGTGGTGTAACGCGAACTTTAATGGCCTATATTTGTCTTTTCGTGTGTATGAGCACCAAGGCTATCCATATCGAAATCGTCAGTGATTTGACAGCTGATGCTTTCATAGCAGCATTGCGGCGATTTGTAGCTCGTAGAAATTACGTTACAGACATGTATTCTGATAACGGTAACAAATTTTGTATCCGCGAATCGACAGTTACTCCAGATTGATTCTACACGTCCCATTAAATGGCATTTTATTCCAAGCAATAGTCCAAATTTTGGAGGACTTTGGGAATCGGGTATCAAGTCCGTTAAAAAGCATTTATTTAGAACTATCGGATCGCAAATTTTAACTTACGAAGAGTTATGTACAGTGACTTGTCAAATTGAAGCTATTTTGAACTCGCGCCCTTTGACTGAAAATTCTTCAGATCCAAATGATATTTCTGCGTTGACCCCTGGTCACTTTTTATCTTTGGAACCATTGAGCGCTGTTCCAGACATTGATTTGGCTGATGTCAAGCTTAATAGATTAACGCGGTGGCAGCTACTTCAGCGAATCCACCAGGATTTTTGGAGACGTTGGCAACAGGAGTATCTACATACTCTCCAACAAAGGAGCAAGTGGCTTGAAAACCCTTCCACTCCTGAAATTGGTCGCCTTGTAATTATTAGGAATGATTTACTGCCTCCAATTCAGTGGCAACTCGGGAGAATTATTGAAGTTTTTCCTGGTAAGGATGGTATAAGTCGAGTTGCAACTGTTAAGACTAAGGACTCAGTGTTTAAACGACCAATGTCGAAACTTTGTCCTCTGCCTCTTGTCACCTCGGAAAATGCATAGCATTTTCGGCTGGCAATATGTTCAGTTCCCCTGAACTTCTTAATTTTAATTTTAATTTTTATTTTTTAGATTTAGTTAAACAAATGCTTGAGTCTCATCAGTGTTTAAATTATAGGGTTTTTTGGTTATAAAATAAGTAAAAATTTGATTTGTCACCCTTTGGCGCTATATATGAATGTTCTATTGTATCACTATTTTTTAAAGTTAACTGTTAAGGATTCATTTATTCTATGTAGTGATGCGGTTACCAGAGGGTGAAGATTTTATGCGCCTGTGCGAGTCAATTGCCCAGGAACTGTACTGGTTTTAAAACACTGAGAACTCACTCTCTGATATCGTCTATGCACGCGATCAGTCGGTAAATTACCAAAATTTAAATAATACAAAATTCGCAACCGGAATTGAAAGTGAATAATTATTATACTTCGGTCTATCAACTCCGCAAATCGGAAAAGTGCCCATAATTAAGTGCTGGAAAATTCCCTAAGTCTTTCGCCGCAAAAGCTCATTTGGCTAGGTGCACCTAGAGGAGGAAAGTAGACGACACTTCGGTAAGTCCCTCTTTTATTAGGCTGTATCACTGCTTTATATTGTTGAGGTCAATTACCAATCCGAATAATGGGATTTTTCTCAATAAAAAATTCATATATTATTTAACACTGGAAAAAGTGATTCCGCGATCTTTGTATCTTCAAATTAAAAGAAGATTATTAAATTACAGTCCACTAAACTCAACCAACATTACTGAGCTGTCGTTACAGCACGATTTTTATAATTTTACTTTTGTTGAATTTCTCTAATTATTATTAGACTAGATGTGGCAACTCCGCATTTATAAAAATGTATTTTTGTTAACCTCTAAAGGTTCGGTCGCTGTCTGTTAGGGGGGGTGCGACCACGAGAGACGCAACAGGTCGCCAAAATTGTCAGCCTTTTTTTATTTAAAAATCCCCTTTGTACTCTTTCGAGAATAAAACCGAAAGTAAAAATAAATAAACGAGTTTCAATTAACTGAGCTATCGAGGAAGAAACATTTGGTCCTGATCGAGCCTGATGATCAGGAATGGATAAATAAAACCTGTTCTGTTCGAGGAGAATGTGAGTTCGAGTTGAGAAAAAAGAGTGCTCACAGGAAAAAATTAGCAGAAAAAGTAAGTCCGTTCCTTTTCATATTATTTATTTACCAATTTTTGAGTATTGAGTTCTTTATTGAATCCATTTTTCCGCCCTAAATTTGAGTTAAAATGGACGCGGATCAAAAAAAGGAATTGAGTGCTTTAAGGGTTAAAAGGGGAGTTTGCAAGAGTAAATTGACAAGGTTAAAAAACTATTTTGAGGGTTTAGATGAGGGGGCAATGTGATGAGAGAGAATGGGGTATTTTAGCCGCGAAATTTGAGAAATTTGAGGGGATCTGGGATGAATTTGCCGCTTATCAAACAGATATTGAGATTTTAATTGTGAATGACAATGATATTTTTGTACAAGAGAGTCAAGAAAGGGAAATATTCGAGGATGGATATTGTACATTAGTCGTAGATATTAAAAGCATGTTGAATAAGCATTATTGGAAAAATAACGACGGTGGTGGTAGCAGTAACGGGTCGGTGAACGTAAGTTCCAGACAATCAGTGGCGGGCCAAGGGCATCAAAATACGGGGTCGATATCTTCGATTGCAAAATTGCCCCCCATAAATTTACCGGTTTTTGACGGGCAATATGAAAAATGGTTAGATTTTAAGGAAAGCTTTTGCGCATTAGTAGAGCAAAATACAAATTTAAACATGTGCAGAAGTTTTTGTATTTGAAGTTGTCCTTGAAAATGTTTTGCAGGTTATTCAATCTATTGAGGTTAGCGCAGATAGTTACAAGAGTGCATGGCAACTTTTAGTTGATAGATACGAAAATAAAAAAAATGATTGTATTTAACCATATCAAGGCAATTTTTGAGTACCCGAGTTTGACAAAAGAGTCGCATGTTGAGTTGAGAAAGTTGTATGATAATGCGAAAAAGCACCTTCGTTCTTTGAAAAATCTAAAAATAGATACGAATTCTTGGGACCCCTTGATTATTTATATTTTATCTAATAAATTTGATAACATTACGAGACGCGATTGGGAGTCGTATAAATGTGTGAATGTCTTGCCAACGTTGGACGAGTTAAACAGTTTTTTGCATACAAAGTGTGAAGTTTTAGAAAAGTTAGAGGCATGCAAATCAGACAGAAATAAGTTCAACAGTACAAGTCAAGGGTTCCCAAAGAAAGTACATACTTTTTTTAGTACAGATGGGCAAAGAATGCAGTGCTTGTGGTGTAAACAAGATTCCCATAATTTGAGCGAGTGTAAGTCTTTTCAGAAATTGGGTTCCGAAGAAAAAATTGATACAGTTAAAAATATGAAGTTGTGTTTTAATTGCCTCAAAATAAATCATAATGCTTGGAAATGTCGTGCACCCAAGTGTTCAAAATGTCACAAAAGCCACCATATTTCCTTGCATTTTGAGAAATCCAACAACGACGCCACTGACGCCCGCTCACGAGAAGTAACGCAAGCACGATGGTTGGAGCGGTTGGAGAAGCCGAGCAGAGAGAGAGCGGAGAACCACCGGTGAATCAACGTTCAACCGCCGCGTCGGCGGCCCTTTCGCAAGAGGCGACGTCACAAGCGTCTGCGGATCACATGGAGGCAACGCCACGAATATGGTCGAAAGTGTACGAACGAAACTTTTAAAATTTGGCGCGACGCGACAAACGGAGGTTCACTAGCATTTTTGTTTACCGCCTCTTTATTTATTTGACACAAAATTATTAATTATAATTCGATAGTTTTTGGAAAAATTCTCGCCCAAAAAAACACATGGAGAGCATAATTCACAACAAAAATACATCTACAAAAATAATGAAGTCCATAAGATGCCCATTAAACTGTGATTTTATTACCGACAGCAAAGACATTATTGTTTTACATATTACAAAAATTTTCATGGAAACAACTTAGACCCCAAGAATTTAACATTTAATAATAAGGAAGACTTTTTTGAGTGGAAAAGAAAATTAGAGCAAGATACCGCATCAGAGCACAGTTTATAAAATATGGAACTGTTAAAATGAAAAATGGTACAATAATTATTTATTTATCTATCACCGACATGGAAATTTACATAAACGCATTAAATTTACATTATGTAGGTATTACATAAACAGGCTTTATTGAATATTGACTTATTATTTAATAGCCTCGCTCGATCATAAAATTATTCGTACAATAAAGCCTTTCTTTATTGTACTTGTTATTTAATGCTATTTATATAAATAGCTATTATTTAACAATCTAGATTAAACACTGTGTCTTTCAAAATCTTACAGAAACAGCTTGGTTGTGATACAGCCTACAAATCAACTGTGAAGGGCGAAGGGCGAAGGGCCATGTATCATTGGATTGTTCCACCTGACATCAATAATTTTTTTGTACCCGGGTCCCAGCTTGGGCTTGATGCCCCATCCCAAAAAAATTAATTCTCATTAGTCTTTCTAAAATTTTTAGTTAAATATTATCGATATTTCACGAAATGGAAATTGCAAAATAATCCTAGATTAACAATAATATTCATCAGGATTCAGGACAAGGAGGTGGAGGCGTCAAAAAACAAGCAGCGTTATGGGCGCTGTATTCGTGGCGTTGCCTCCGTGTGATCCGCAGACGCTTGTGGCGACGTCGGGAGGCAGCGTTGCAACGTTTAGCAGTAATTCTCAAGTTTTACTAGCAACTGCGGAAATTCAAATAAAAATAGGAAATAGAGTTTTGAGCTGTAGGGCACTTTTAGATTCGGGTTCCCAGAGTAATTTTATAACGGAATCGTTTTGTGAAAGGTTGAATATTGAACCCCGCCGAGTAAATCACATGATACATGGAGTTGGACAGATTTTGACTAGAATTGATAAGCAGGTTGATATTTCGATAAATTCGCATACGTCAGACTTCAGCATGGATATAAAATGCTTAGTCCTTCCTAGAATAACAGATAGGCTTCCGATGATGAGTTTTAGTAAAACAATTTTGAATTTGCCAAAAAATAAAAATATGTTGTTAGCGGATCCAAATTTTTGTGTTAAAAAAGAGATTGACATTTTGCTGGGGTCTCATGTTTTTTGGACGGTTCTGGGTTCAGAACGAAAGGTATTGGGAGAAAATATGCCTGTGTTGCAAGATAGTCTATTAGGTTGGATAGTAGCTGGAAACTTGAATTGGAATAATTGTGAAAGTGTGCCTAAAGTGTCAATGGGTAATCTTTGCATAGATGAAAGTTCTTTGGAAACAAATTTATTGAAATTTTGGAATATTGAGGAGATTGATAATGCCGAGCCGATTTTGTCTGTTAGTGAAAAATACTGTGAGAGTTACTTTAAAAAGTCAACAACACGCGATGAGCAGGGCAGATTTGTAGTTAGGGTGCCATTTAAAAACAATTTAAATCAGTTGGGATTTTCGCGTCAAACTGCGTTAAACAGATTTGGGAATCTTGAAAAAAGAGTGGCAAAAAATTTAAGCTTAAAAGGTGAGTATCAGAATTTCATGTTAGAGTATGAGAATTTAGGACATATGAAAGAAATAGTAGAACCAGAAATAATGAACAAAGAAAACTTTTATTTGCCGCATCATGCTGTAGTGAGGGAGGAGAGTAGCACTACCAAATGTAGAGTTGTTTTTAATGCAAGTGAAAAATCGACGAGTGGTTTGTCATTGAATGATATTCAGTTTAGTGGCCCCCCTCTACAGCAGGATGTATTTTCAATTTTGTGTAGGCTTAGAAAGCACAAATTTGTGATGACAGCTGATGTGTCCAAAATGTACCGTTGCATCATGTTAGCAGAGGATGAGAGAAAATACCAGCGTATTTTTTGGAGGTCTGAAACTGATCAAAGGTTGAAATGTTTTGAGTTACAAACGGTTACATATGGTACAGCGTCTGCGCCGTATTTAGCTGTTAGATGTTTGTTTCAGTTGGCCATAGATTACCAGGATACTTTTCCAGACGCTTGCGAGATAATAAAAAAGGATTTTTACATGGATGACCTGCTAACAGGATGTGATAGGTCTGAGGACATGTTAAAAATGCAGAGAGAAATATGTCATATTTTGTCAAGTGCTGGTTTTCAGTTGAGAAAATGGCTTTGTAACAAACGGGAAATTTTGAGTCAATTTGAAATAAATAAGGAACTTGATGTTTGTACGCTCCAGGAGACTCTAGTTCTCTGGATAGTATTTTCTGCTTGATCCCGATGGTTAGGATAGAAGAGCAGAAGGGCCTTAGTACCAGACAGGACTTAAAGTCACGGCACTTGCACTAGGGCGTAAGATAGGTAACTTACAACCAGACTAGAGCACTTGTTGTAAGTTGGAAAAAAGGACCCAAGCCAGACAAAGCACTTGCTATAAGGTTTAAATTAAACCTGTAACCAGACAAAGCACTTGCTACAGGTTTAGAGAAGGGCCTAATGTAACCAGACAGAGCACCTGCTACAATAAGGCTAAAGAAAAGTAATTGTTAGAGCGCAGTCTCACGACTCTACTAGCGTTGCTAGGCCAATGGTGACTTGGGCACAATTTAAGTAAGAGAAACAACAATAAGTTTGAATCTGATTTTATTAATGAAATTGATCACCTTTTATATACAATAAATGCTGATTTTGCACACATCGATTGTCGTCATTTCCAATAATAAAAGTAGGTTGCTTATAATTAATTAATTCTAATATGTACAGTATGGTAAAAATAGTAAGATTAAATGTTCCAATTTGGATAAATGGACATTCTGCCGCCTCTCAATTTGTCGACTTCAGGGACTGTAGTTCATACTCTTCAGGTTTGTTGGTGGTCTTTTTCTCTCTTGTTCGAAGTCTTAGATATTTGATGCCTATCCAGACACCCAAAACTACCAGGATTGTTGCAATGGTAGTTGTCACTCCAACTATGCTAGAATGATGTCGTATATCTCTCCATATATGATTTTGAAGTTCAATCTGAATTGACTTCTCTTCTGTCATTAGTGAGGTTAAATCATCTGAATGCCCAATTACTGACTCAGATGCTGGCCGAAGTTGTGAATGTTGAATATGTGTGGGTTCGTCGTGTCTATCGAGTGAGACAGCTTTGGAATAGCTGGTTAAACTGCTATGCTCCACTCGTATTGCTGTTAGTGTTAGCTGTTTGGTTTCTATAATACAATCGGGAGCCAAGCTGAGAATTCCTGTTGCAATAATGTCAACATCTTCCCGGACTCCACCACAAATAATAGCTATATTGGCTGATCCACTAGTAATAAATAACCATGTATTTGGCGTGGCCATTTGTTTCCATATAGTAGCCTGCACTGAATTTGTGAAAGTTTTGCATTTCTTGGCTTCAGGCTTATGGTATATTTCATCAATAATACAGTTGCCGTCGTTATTTATGTTTCTTATAACATCTGGAGAACAGAGAAACATGTGATGTTTTAATTTCAAGCATCGTTCGAATTCTTCTTTATGGAGTTGAAAGTAAAGCTGAGAGTTATAATCGATCGCGATATAATCGTTCGATATATCTAATGTCCAGTAAGAGTTGTAGGATATTCGTACTGGAATTGGGGTTGCTTTTATAACATCAAACTGTGATATTTCTATTATGGGAAAATAGCCAAAAACTTGGAAGTGGCTGCTATTCTGACATAGGGACATTTTTATCAAAGGCGTAGATAATGCTTTTAAGTTGTTCGGTAATTTTCTGTTGATATCCGTTATCAGAGTATGAAGATACGTTGGAGACATGATGTCGTAGATTGTTCCCCTGTTAAACTGGATATTTATCATATTCTCGTAGTATGAACTTATTTCTGCAATGTAGTTAGTTGCTATTTGATAAGTGCTTAGGACATGAATGTTTAGGCTGTTAATGTCTATACTTGAAAACCATTTGTTCATAGATTGAATTGCTTCTAATCCTTGATTAAGCCTTGTTTGGAATCTGTCAAGTTGGTTATTTATTTTTTGTTCGGTTGTATTGAATGTTGATAGTGCGGAGATCATGAATTGTGTCTGGTGATTGGAAGCTTTTATCAACATTTCTTGATTTTTGTTTATATTATTTATATCCTCGTAGACCTCATCGTTGACGCCAAAAACGGACGTCATAAATTTTCCCAATAAACCTCTTTTTGGACGAAGTTGTATCTCTTGCAGGGTCTTAAATATCCAGCTAAAATGTTGTTGTTGCTCTTTTAGATGATGGTCCAATATTTCACAGTGCGTTTCTTCCGATAGTTGTCTTGTCTTGTTACACAGCATCTCAAAATTGTTTACGACGCTAGTTACATTCTGGATGTCTTCCTTGATTTTTGTTCTGTTATAAGTGACTTCCATTCTAAATGTTCCTCTATTTATTTGTGCCGTTCCAAAATGTTCGATGTAAATACCTCCTTCGGGATATTTTATAACATAGCTGCTTTGACATTTTGGGAGAAGCATCAAACTGAACCATAACATAAATAGTTGAATGATTTGAAAATAAGATACTTTTGATTTCTTGGTTTTCACATGCTGCTTCACAGTGCATTCTCTTTTGATATTGTGACTGCTTGAGGTTATGGCCATATTTGCTGTAACCTGAGTGGGAATGGTCAGTGTTTCTTCTCCCATTTCTTCTAATGGAAGTGGGATCAGTGTATGTATCGGTCGTTTCAATGTAGCTCTGTCTGCTTTCTTGAGTGTGACTACTCTTACTACGCCATCTCTTCCAGGATGAACATCTGTTATGCGTGCTAAGGGCCATTGGCTGGGATTTATTGTATTTTCTTTTATAATTACCATGGTTCCTTTCTTAAGGTTGGTTTCCTGATTTTGCCATTTATATTTTTGCTGCAATCTTCCTAAGTATTCTGTGCTCCAAACTTTCCAGAAGTCCTTTTTCATTTTTTGGGTAAGCCTCCATTTCTCTGACAAACTGGAATTTATATTACTTGCTATTGGGTCAATTGGAGATAATATTCCCCTTCCAATTAAAAAATGACCAGGAGTTAGGACGAAATAGTCGTCTACTTCGTCAGAGAGTGGCCATAACGGCCTAGAATTGAGGCTTGCTTCGATTTGGTGTAACAAAGTCGTGAGTTCTTCATACGTGAGGGTTGTTTCTCCAATTACTCGTTTGAGGTGATGTTTCATTGACTTGACTCCAGCTTCCCATAGTCCACCAAAATGAGGTGCTGCCGGTGGGATGAAGTGCCAGTTAGTGCCAAGGTTGACCATTGTATTTTGCAGGGATTGGTGTTGAGTTAATTTGAGAACTTCTTCTTCAAAATAATGTGCTGGATTTTCGGATGTTTTTACGTGGTTCCAGTGGCTGCTGTTTACGTGTCTATTTATATCACTCACGCGATTGGCAACAAATGTTTTCCATCGATTGGGCTGGCCTTTTATCCAGCCTAATGTTATCATGGAGTCACTCCATGCGAAAGTTTCTATATTTTCTATCTCTAGTGTCGCAATAGTTTGGTTTATCATTTTCGCTAATAAGTGTGCTGCACAGAGTTCAAGTCTCGGTAACGTTGTTCTTAGTTTTACTGGAGCTACTTTTGATTTTGCCCAGAGAAGTGTGACAACTATATTCTCTTCAGTCGTCAGTGTTCGGCTGTAGATGACAGCTCCATAGGCCTTTTCAGAGGCGTCACAGAATCCGTGGAGTTGAATTAGGTTTCCTTGGCTAAATTGCATCCATCTCGGAATTCTGATATCTTCGACTTTATTCATGTCCTTTCTAAATGTTATCCATCTGTCTGCTAGTTCACCTTCTATTTTCTCATCCCATCCTAATCTTTGTAGCCATAAGTCTTGTATGAGTATTTTTGATTTGATGACTATAGGTGATAACCATCCTAAGGGATCGAAAATTTTTGATATCTCTGATAGGATGTGCCTTTTTGTTATTAGATTCTCTGTTGATGTGGTAACTTTGAACATGAAGTTGTCATCATAAGGCGACCAAAATACGCCAAGTGATTTTTGGATGTCATCTTCGGATAATTCTTGGACGGTTTGGTTTTGTTGCGATTCGGGAAGGGCTTGAAGCAGGGCTGGTTTGTTACTGGTCCATTTTCTGAGATTAAAACCAGCAGATTGCATCATATTGAGTAACTGTTGTTGAATTTCTATTGCCGATTCTAAGTCATTGGCTCCTGACAGGACATCATCTACGTAAAAGTCTCGTAGGGTGATTTTGCTTGCAATAGGATACTTCGTTTCTTCAGATTTTGCCAATGTTTGTAAAGTCTTAATGGCTAGGTATGGTGCAGATGCTGTTCCGTATGTGACAGTAGTTAGCTCGTATTCAATCATTCGGTGTCCGCTGTCAGATCGCCATAAAATTCTCTGGTAAGGTTGATCTTCTCGATGGATTTTTATCTGTCGATACATTTTTTCTATATCGGCTGTAAAAACTACTTTATGCTGCCTCCATCTTAACAGGATTTCAGATAGGTTCTGTTGGAGTCTTGGACCAGTAAGCATCAAATCATTTAGGCTAATATTCGATGTTGATTTACTCGAAGCATCAAAAACAACTCGTAGTTTTGTGGTTGTACTGTCCATTTTAAATACTGCTTGGTGTGGTATGTAGTATCTGCCTTCATGAAGATTTTGAAATGATACTTTTTCCATGTGCCCTAATTTCAAATATTCATCCATGAATGCATCGTATTGTTCTTTAAGGCAAGGTTCTCTCAAAAACCGGTTTTCCAGACTTCTTAAACGGGCAGCCGCTCTAGGTTTTGTTTATCCTAAAACTTGCATGCCCTGTTTGAAAGGTATTCTGACTATGAATCTTCCTTTTTCATCTCGATACGTAGTCTCATCGTAAAATTTTTCGCAGATTTCGTCATCTTCTGATATATATTTATTTGTTTCTGGCAACTCTTCTAATTCCCAAAATTTCGTGAGTTGGCTATCTTCTTCGTGTCGGGAAATCATGCTGGCCACTTGAAGTGGAAGGTGGTTTGACGATACTCCTCCAGATACCATCCATCCTAGTTCCGTATTTTGCTTAAGAAGTCCTTCTCTTGTTTTTTGAATGCCATTTAGAATAATATGCGTATATTCTCTCGCTCCAACTATAGCATCAATTGGACCTGGTTTCATGTAGGTTGGATCTGCTAGGATTTCATTCGTGTACGAGTTGTCGACTTCTAATTGATATCGTGGAGTTGATTGTGTTAATTTTGGAAGTACTAACATTTTCACTTCAAGTGAAAAATTGCTCGGAAAGCGTGGCTTGATGAGGAGATCTACTGCCGAGGAGGAAACTTGTGGGCTACCATCTCCTATGCCTGAAATTTCTGCTCTGATTTTCTGACGTGGGAGATTAAGACGCTGAGCTGCGTCTTCTGTTATAAACGCAGATTGTGATCCTTGGTCAATGAGGACACGTAAATACTGGGTGGTGCTAGCTGTTGCTACTTCTACCAATGCTGTGGCAAGCAGGACATTCTCTTCGTGGTCTTTTACGTGATAGTTTGAGGTATTTTGTCTTTGATCATTTCTTCTGAAGTCGTTGCGTGTTTGGCTATTTTCATTTTGATTGGAGGCTCTTTGATCAGTTCTTCTTGATGTCTGATGTCCTGAGTTGCTGAAGCTTCGTTGATTGTTTTCATTATGTAGGATTGTATGATGATGCTTCCTGCAGACATTGCAAGTTACACTGCTGCGACATCTGAGATGTTTTTCGTGGTTCAGACAGTTCACGCAAAGGTTTATTTTCTGAACAAAACGATTTTTTTCTTCTACCGACAATCTTCTAAAAGCTTGGCAGTGATATATCGCATGATCTTTCTCGCAATAATGGCAAGCTGAGTTGTTTCTTCTGCTTGGGCTTGTTGCTTCCAGAGATTGAAATCTTCTTTCAAGAAATTCCATGAATTGTTGGTAGTCTTGAATTTTGTGTGGTTCCGTAATTGTTTGTTCATACATCTTGTTGGTTTCGGAATCCCATTTCCGACTGATTATTCTGATGATGATTGGCCCCCATGACTGTGTGCTTACTCCTATATTTTCTAGCCCACGAGTACATTCTTTGGTGATGTCATGCAAGAGCTTCAATTTTTCAACGTTTCCGGAGGAAAGGTTTGGGAGGTCTAATAACTTGTCTATCAGTTTCGAGGCTAATAGTCGTTTGTTTTCATATCTATTCTGAAGCAAGTCCCATGCTGTCTCGTAGTTGTTTTCAGTGGTTGTCAGATGCTGAATGAGTCTTGCAGCTTCTCCTCGAACATGCGTTTTGAGTAGTTGTATCTTCTCTGCCTTGGAAAAATGTATGTTGTCGTGGACTACTCGCAAAAAAACATCATGGAAAGAGCCCCAGTTCTCGTAGCCTCCGTGAAATGTTGGAATGGTTATTTGTGGTGACGCAAGATGTCTTACAGGCCAGATTGATTGGGTCTGTGGTAATTGCGGCTGACATGAAGCTTGTGCCTCGACTGTTTCCGCTGATAATTTTTCCAACGTGTCTTCATACTTCAAATGATACTCATGAAACTTCTCATCTCTGAAGTAGGCACTGGTGAATGATTTTTCATGAATTATTATCTCTTCGTGCAATTCTTGAATAGCTTCCCATTGTTTTACCAGCTTTTTCTGTTGTAATTCATACCTTATTCTTGATTTTGATTCAGCTAGATCTTGGTTGATTTGGTCGATTGTTCTATCCAATTCCTCACACTTAAGATTTTGTTTTTTCAAAAGTAAGAGTTGTGGACTATTTTGTAATTCATCATTGATCATTTCAAGGTACTTCTTGCAAGTCTCATACCTCTCTTTTATTTGTTGCAGGTATTTTTTAGTAAAGTAGGCGTGATTTGGTTCATTGAACTTGTTTAGTTCATGATCATTTTCTTGAACTGCATCCCATAGTTCTTCTAGTGCTCCAAGTTTTTGTTCTACATACTGTTCAGTTTTTCTTGATTGGCCATCTTTTTTACAGTTGGTGTAAAGCTGCATGATCTTTTTGCCTAGTTCTTCTTGCTGAGCAGCACGTACGTTCATTTCTTCCATCATTGTTCTGTTGATCTTGCAATGGGCTTAGCTGAACCTCTGGAACCGCTATTGGTGGAACTTCTGGGAATGTGGTTGACCGCTGTTGGGTCTGGTTGAACTTCTGGGACCGCTGTTGGTGGGACCTCTGGGACTCTGGTTGATGGACCTGTGGATCGCTACTGGTGGGACCTCTAGGACTCTGGTTGATGGCTGCTTGATTCGGTTGGACCTCTGGGCCCGCTGTTGGTGGGACCTCTGGGACTCTGGCTGATGGACCTGTGGATCGCTACTGGTGGGACCTCTAGGACTCTGGTTGATGGACCTCTGGATCGCTACTGGTGGGACCTCTAGGACTCTGGTTGATGGCTGCTTGGTTTGGTTGGACCTCTGGGCCCGCTGTTGGTGGGACCTCTGGGACTCTGGCTGATGGACCTGAGGATCGCTACTGGTGGGACCTCTAGGACTCTGGTTGATGGCTGCTTGTTTCGGTTGGACCTCTGGGCCCGCTGTTGGTGGGACCTCTGGGACTCTGGCTGATGGACCTGAGGATCGCTACTGGTGGGACCTCTAGGACTCTGGTTGATGGCTGCTTGGTTCGGTTGGACCTCTGGGCCCGCTGTTGGTGGGACCTCTGGGACTCTGGCTGATGGACCTGAGGATCGCTACTGGTGGGACCTCTAGGACTCTGGTTGATGGCTGCTTGGTTCGGTTGGACCTCTGGGCCCGCTGTTGGTGGGACCTCTGGGACTCTGGCTGATGGACCTGAGGATCGTTACTGGTGGGACCTCTAGGACTCTGGTTGATGGCTGCTTGGTTCGGTTGGACCTCTGGGCCCGCTGTTGGTGGGACCTCTGGGACTCTGGCTGATGGACCTGAGGATCGCTACTGGTGGGACCTCTAGGACTCTGGTTGATGGCTGCTTGGTTCGGTTGGACCTCTGGGCCCGCTGTTGGTGGGACCTCTGGGACTCTGGCTGATGGACCTGAGGATCGTTACTGGTGGGACCTCTAGGACTCTGGTTGATGGCTGCTTGGTTCGGTTGGACCTCTGGGCCCGCTGTTGGTGGGACCTCTGGGACTCTGGCTGATGGACCTGAGGATCGCTACTGGTGGGACCTCTAGGACTCTGGTTGATGGCTGCTTGGTTCGGTTGGACCTCTGGGCCCGCTGTTGGTGGGACCTCTGGGACTCTGGCTGATGGACCTGAGGATCGCTACTGGTGGGACCTCTAGGACTCTGGTTGCCTGCTGTTGCAGGCTGCTGATTCTTGACCGTTGTAACTTTTTGCTCGAAGGACCATGTACGCTCCAGGAGACTCTAGTTCTCTGGATAGTATTTTCTGCTTGATCCCGATGGTTTAGGATAGAAGAGCAGAAGGGCCTTAGTACCAGACAGGACTTAAAGTCACGGCACTTGCACTAGGGCGTAAGATAGGTAACTTACAACAAGTGCTCTAGTCTGGTTGTAAGTTACCTATCTTACGCCCTAGTGCAAGTGCCGTGACTTTAAGTCCTGTCTGGTACTAAGGCCCTTCTGCTCTTCTATCCTAAACCATCGGGATCAAGCAGAAAATACTATCCAGAGAACTAGAGTCTCCTGGAGCGTACAATGTTAGTGTTTTGAATATAGGGGAAAACCAACACAACAAAACCTTGGGAATATTCTGGAATTCAAATGAAGATTTGATTCAGTACAAAATAAAAGACTTTTCACTTCCACAACGTTTAACAAAAAGATGTATTTTGTCAATTATATGTCAGATTTTTGACCCTTTGGGTCTGCTAGGCCCAATAATTGTCGTCGCAAAGTTGATTTTACAAGAACTGTGGAAGTTAAAGGTTGATTGGGACGATCCTAACTTGCCTAGTGATTTAAGAGAGAAGTGGATGATTTTTTTGAAGGAGTTGTATTTAGTGAATGACTTCCAAATACCAAGACATGTTTTGAGCACTGAGTATGTTACAATTGAGATGCATGGATTTTGTGATTCGAGTGAAAGGGCGTATGGAGCAGTTTTGTATGTTAGGTGTGTCTTATCATCGGGTTTAATTTTGTCAAACTTGTTAGTAGCAAAAAGTAGAGTTGCTCCAATTAAATGCCAAACATTGGCGAAATTAGAGCTTTGCAGTGCGGTTCTTTGGCAAATCTAGCATGTAAAACGATAAAGGCTTTGGAGATTAATTTTCATAACATATACTACTGGTCGGATTCTATGATCTCACTTGCGTGGATTCAGGGTGATTTATGCCGATGGAAACAATTTGTAGCCAATAGAGTGAGTGAAATACAAAGTATGACTGATGTGAATAATTGGCATCATGTAAAATCAAAGGAAAACCCGGCAGATCTACTGTCACGAGGTGTCACGCCAAAAATGTTGTATGAGAATAAGCTATGGTTTCAGGGTCCAGATTTTTTGTTTCTAGAGAGGTCAGAATGGAATCTTACAAAACTTAAAATAGATTTTGAGGTACCAGAGCAAAAGACTGTGAACTCGAGTGTAAATTTGCAAATTATGGATTCAGTAGAATGCACAAATATTTTAAGTTATCTCCTAAAGAAGTTTTCATCTTATAGCAAAATTTTGAGAGTGATAAGTTATATAATTAGGTTTATAGAAAATCTTAAATTAAAGGGATCCAAAAAAGAAATTATTGTAGAGCCTGTAGTGACACCGAGTGAGTTCGAGAATGCAAATAAAGTGTTGATAAGGCATGTCCAAGAAATATGCTTTAAAGCAGATTATGATGATTTGAAAAATCATGGGATAGTACACAAAAAAAGTAAAATATTGTCTTTAAATCCTTTTATGAAGGATGGATTGATAAGGGTAAGAGGTAGACTGACTAATGCAAGTTTACCTTTTGAAAGAAAACATCCCATTATTTAACCAAAAAATCATATTTTGACAGAATTAATTTTTAGAGAAGAGCATCTAAGATTAATGCATTGTGGTGCGCAGCAACTTTTGTGCTCAATAAGAGAACAATATTGGCCAATTTCGGGACGCAATAGCTGTAAAAAAATAGTAAAGCAATGTGTTACCTGTTTTAACGCTAGACCACCTAAATTTGAGAATTATTTGATGGGCGATTTGCCAACTTTTAGAGTAAATCCCGATTGTCCATTTATAAATGTTGGTACAGATTATGGCGGGCCATTTTGCATAAAAGATCGTAAAACTAGAGGTGCTAAAATAATTAAAGCATACATTTGTCTGTTCGTGTGTTTATGTACCAAGGCAGTCCATATAGAACTGGTCTCTGAACTAACTACAGAATGTTTCATAGCAGCTCTGAAAAGGTTTGCAAGCCGTCGAGGTAAACCTTCTCATATTTTTTCAGATAATGCTACAAACTACGTCGGAGCCAATAATGAGCTCATTCAAGTTTATAAATTTCTAGAACAAGAGTCAAAAAATATTTCCCAATCTTTGACTGTTGATAGGATTCAGTGGCACTTCATTCCAGCTCGATCGCCAAATTTCGGGGGAATTTGGGAGGCCGGAATTAAAAGCATAAAGCACCATTTGAAACGGGTCGCGAATGTGGAGTCTTTTACTTTCGAGGAATTTAATACCATTTTGGTTCAAATAGAGGGCATCCTCAATTCGCGGCCTCTTTGTCCTTTGTACCCCGATCCTTCGGACTTGAAAGCACTCACGCCAGCACATTTCTTAATTGGCCGAAGTTTGACAACAATTCCGGAAGTGGATTTAACTGATGTATGTGAAAATCGCTTGAAAAAATGGCAGCGACTTCAAGCTATTGTACAACATGTGTGGAAACGTTGGAGAAACGAGTATCTTCCTGAATTACAGCGGCGAGTCAAATGGAAAAGCAATTTGCATGAATTGGTGAAGATCGGAGCATTAGTTCTTGTCAAAAATGATTCTGGTCCTGTACTGGAGTGGAAGTTGGGTAGAATCACAAGACTGTATCCAGGTGATGACGGTGTCTGCAGAGTTGTTGATATAAAGGTTCGAAATGGTGAAATTCGGCGTTCTGTGAACAGCATTTGTGCTTTGCCCTTAGAGTGACTGTTTAGATAACCCTGGACTAGACTTTTCGTAAAATTTGTTTTGGTTTTCAAGAAGTTAGATTTTGTTTAGAAAGTATATGTGTGTTGTAATAGTAAGTAAGTTATTGGTATTGATAGACATAAGTCTCTCAAGGAGGGGAGTATGTTAATGAGTTTTTATAATTTTACTTTTGTTGAATTTCTCTAATTATTATTAGACTAGATGTGGCAACTCCGCATTTATAAAAATGTATTTTTGTTAACCTCTAAAGGTTCGGTCGCTGTCTGTTAGGGGGGTGCGACCACGAGAGACGCAACAGGTCGCCAAAATTGTCAGCCTTTTTTTATTTAAAAAATCCCCTTTGTACTCTTTCGAGAATAAAACCGAAAGTAAAAATAAATAAACGAGTTTCAATTAACTGAGCTATCGAGGAAGAAACAGCTAACTTTACCAAAGTTATAATTGACCGCAACTTTATGTGGTGCAAGAATGCAAAAATATATCATAGAGAATATCCAATTAAATATAACCGAAATATTTATATGGTCGGACTCTGAAATAGCTTTGCATTGGATAAATGGCAATAAATTTAAGTGGAAACCATTTATTCAAAACCGAGTACAGGAAATACGAAATATGAATCATATCGTATGGAAGTACTGCCCAGGTAAAGAAAACCCTGCAGACCTTTTGAAAAGAGGAGACAAAGCTTCAAAATTGGTGAAAGAATCGGAACGATGGCTTCATGGACCTACATGGTTGTCTGCAAACAAAGAAAATTGGCCAATGGACGAGTATTTTGATCTGAAAAATGAAGAAACAAAAGTATTTTCTTGTTTAGCAGAGACGAGAGCAGAAATTGATATTGAAAAAAGCGAGCAAGTTACACTTAAAGGAATATTTTCTTTGGATCAATTTAGTAGTTATGAAAAAACTTTAAGAGTTACTGCTCTAGTCTTCAGATTTGCGAATAATCTAAAAATAAAGGAAAGGGAAAGAAAAATTTCAGGATATATAAGAGCTAAAGAAATGGAAAAAGCTGAGACATATTGGATACGAATAGCACAAGAAGAAACGTATTTTGAAGAAATAAAAAGTTTGAGGAACAATAAAGAAATTTCTAAAAAATCCAAAATTCTAAAATTGAATCCATTTATAGATGAGAATTATTTACTAAGACTGAAAGGAAGGTTACAAGAATCCGGTTTAAGTTACAATGAGAGACATCCTATTATCTTACCCAAAAAGTCAGAATTAGCAAAGAAATTAATATGGAACGCATATGAACAGATGAAACATAGCGGAATAAATTCTACACTAGCCGAAATAAGAAAAATGTACTGGATAATTCAGGCGAGACAAAGAATTAAAGCAATTATAGGACGCTGTGTTGTTTGCAAGAAATTGAAGGGAAAATCGGGAATGCAGCCATTTGCTCCATTACCCAGAGATAGAATAACAGCAGCACAACCCTTCATTGTGACCGGAATAGATTTTGCTGGACCACTGTACATAATTATGAACGAACAAAGAGTTAAAGTGTACATCATGTTATTCACTTGTGCCGTAATAAGACCGGTACATCTGGAATTAGTGGAAAGTCTGTCAACAGAAAGTTGTGTATTAGGTCTCAGACGTTTTATCGCGAGAAGAGGGGTACCTAACATAATCTATTCGGATAACGCAAAAACATTCAAACGCACAGCTCAGGAATTAGACCAGTTAACGAAAATTTTACAACAGGAAGAAATACAAAATTTAGTAAGAAAGAATAGGATTCATTGGAAATTTAGCGTGGAAAGAGGCTCATGGTGGGGAGGTTTTTGGGAGCGGTTGGTTCGTACTGTGAAAGATGCTTTGAAGTCAACTTTATTAAAGAAATTGGTTGGATTTGATGAGTTACGAACAATACTAACAGAAGTAGAAGCGACAGTGAATTCAAGACCGTTAACGTATATTGATGAAGACCCAGAAAATCTCTTTATATTAACACCCGGAAAATTCTTGATCGGAGTGGTCGATTTAGGATTCAGTCCGAACTTAAAATCGAAGGAAATTAAGAGAAATGATATTTTGAAGAAATGGAAAACCAGAGAAGAAACAATGAATCAGTTTTGGAAGAAGTGGCAAGTTGATTATTTGCAACAGTTGCGCTCTGCCCATTATATCGATAATCCATAACCTAAGGAAATTAAAGAGGGAGACGCAGTACTTTTGCAAGACCAGGACAGACCACGTTTAACATGGAAACTTGTGAGAGTCACACAGGTATTTCAAGGACGCGATGGAAAAGTGAGAGCGTGCGAAATAAAGACAAGTGACAGTGTCAGACTTAAACGTCCAGTGCAGTGCCTATATCCATTAGAAATCGACGATTTTGCTGCCGGGGAGGATGTTAAAGATAATGCGAAAATCGAGGTGTAAATGGCCTGTTAACAAAATTTACCCGTAAAAATTATGACATGTCAAGTCAGTTTGTCAGTTTGTCAAGTTTTTGATAGTCAACGCTAAAAGTTAGACACGAATTTATCCTATTATCGAACATTTTCAGTTTTAATACGTATTTATTCTATTTTATCTGTTGTATCTTTGTCTGTGTTAACGTTTATGTTGTGATTTCTGTTGTATTAAACTTTCATATTTCAAAAAGAACACTTTTCTACGAACGAAGACTTTTTATTGAACGATATTATTTACAATGTCAAAGCTAAATGTATGGGGTGCTTCTGTCGAATGCTTGGCTTGCGCTAATATTTACAATAGGAGAGTTGCCATTGTGAGTGATGGTATTTTAATGGCGGATTTTGGTACTCATAATGATAAGAATCCTATTGTATTACGTTATATTGGTAACAACCACTATGATTTGTATGAGCCTGCTGTTCTTTTTCTATTCAACACTGGGGGTGCTCCTGCAGCAGTAGCTTCTGCAGCAGTAGCTCCTGCAGCAGTAGTTCCTACAGCAGTAGTTACTGCAGCAGTAGTTACTGCAGCAGTAGTTACTGCAGCAGTAGCTCCTGCAGCAGTAGCTCCTGCAGCAGTAGCTCCTGCAGCAGTAGCTCCTGCGGCAGTAGCTCCTGCATCAGTAGCTCCTGCATCAGTGGCTCCTGCATCAGTAGCTCCAGCATCAGTAGCTTCTACCAAGACAGTTTCTACCAAGGTAGCTTCTGCTAAGGCAGCTGCTACCAAGGCAGTTTCTGCTAAGGCAGCTTCTACCAAGGCAGCATCTGCTAAGGCAGCATCTGCTAAGGCAGCATCTGCTAAGGCAGCATCTGCTAAGGCAGCATCTGCTAAGGCAGCATCTGCTAAGGCAGCTTCTGTCAAGAAAACTTCTGCTGCAGTAGCTTCTGCTGCAGTAGCTTCTGCTGCAGTAGCTTCTGCTGCAGTAGCTTCTGCTGCAGTAGCTTCTGCTGCAGTAGCTTCTGCTGCAGTAGCTTCTGCTTAGTCCATCTCACGGAAGCGACCTCCACAACCACGCGTAGTGACCTTAAGTCAAAAACTAGGGAGAGTTGATTTCGACAAACGACTCAAAGAGTGGAAGTCGCTTCCTGCTACGGATTTGGAGAAACCTGAGTGGAGAATTAGGAACGAAAGAACCACGAAGTTTTATCAAAACGCGTGGGAATTTAATGATCGTGACTTTCAAGACATTTTGGTGCATCGGCTTTCAAAAAAACCTAGATGGAATTGTAAATTTTGTGGTGCTCGTTTTTGGCACACCGAACTAAGAGCTAAAAGTGATAGTACGGAACAATATTGTGGGTTAGGAAAACGGGTTTTAGCGGAAAACAGTTTGTTCAGGAAGCCTCATGATCGTTTCATTCTTTCTTTGTATTATTGTAAAGATAGGGCTCAAATGAGAAAAACTCATTTCCATAGGTTTATTCAAGCATACAATAGCATTTTTGCGACTGTCCATCGACGCGGGACGTTCGCTGGTCTTGGTCTTCCAGACAGCCGTCCTCAAGTCGAACCAGCAATTATCGACAGAACAGTTCGTTTTATGGCTTCGACGCATGTATCTGGTCTGCAAGAATTGAATGAGGCGTATCTGTATTTCATGGATGTGAGTGAAGACGTTCTGAAAGCTAGGAAAAATATGTCGACTGTTTCGACCCAATTAGAATTAGCGACTGTGAGAAAGCTTGAACATTATTTGCGAGCTGAAAATATTCTTTTGCGTATTTTCAAAAACGCTGGGGAAATTTTTGAGGAGGAAAAATTGAATGCTAGGGCGCAGAATAGGGAAGTTCGAGAGGTCATTCTGTGTGTTAATCCTCGCGATAAAGAGGATGACGATGCAAAACGCTTCAAATTTCAGCGACGTCAAAGTGCGGCAGTCAAATCGGGCATGCAATATCCTCGCAACGAAACCGTTGCCGGAGTATACGTGGGGCGATAGACCGCCATGTTATTACGACGTCGAGTTCGCTGTGAAGCCGTTGCAAGAAGATGCGGCTCGCCCGTACCGAGAGGTCAATGTTTTGAGAAGTTCGTTAGATCTTATGATGTATCCGCTCATCCACCTTCACGGAGAGCAGGCCTTGCAACAAAAAGATCAAGGACAAGGTCCATTCCTTACGAGAATATTAAGACTTCTTTCGGATTCGACGTCGCTGGATAGCGTACGGTATTGGAACGTACTGGAGCACGTAGGGAAATTACGCCTGCAGTATTTTCTTGATGCGGGCGTAAAAATTGAATACAATAATGTAAATTGGGCGATAGGAAATCAAAGGCACACATGCGCGCAGAAACCTATGCCAATCTTAAAAGCTTTTTATTGCAAGAAGCCGCTAGGAGAGGCTTGGGGGTTTCGGGGCAGCAGTCGGTCGGTAAAAATCGTGGTTTTACCACCCCACCATTCCAGGGTCCTCGTAGATATTATTATAATGGGTACATGGATTGTATGGCCCTTTGTAGGAAATTGAAAAGGCCTTCAACTTATTTGTTGACTTTTACTGCAAATCGGCAGTGGGCGGAAATTACCGAGGAACTTCAACGGCTCGGTAAGGGAACTGATGATGTTTGCAATTTTTCCCGATATTGTGTGTAGGGTTTTCGAGCAGAAGTTGAACAGTTTATTGCGAGACTTGCTGACAAGGCAAATTCTTGGGAAAGTCGAGGCTTACGTGGTGAGAATAGAATTTCAAAAGCGCGGTGCTCCTCACGCACACATTCTTTTGTATATGATGCAACAGGACATTCCCGATTCGGTTGAGGATTTGGATAGGGTGATTTGGGCCCGTTGTATGCACTTTGACGTATTCTTATTGGCCCAAGGGCGTCGCATGCATTCTGACGTTCCTCTATTGGCCCGAAGGGCGTTGTATGCATCACGACGCACTTTCATTGGCCCGGAGGGCCTACGCCCGTATGCACCCTGACGTTCCTCTATTGTCCCGAAGGGCCTACGCCCGAAGGGCGTTGTATGCATTATGATGTACTTTCATTGGCCCGAAGGGCCAACGCCCGAAGGGCGTTGTATGCACCACGACGCATTTTCATTGGCCCGAAGGGCGTTGTATGCACTTTGACGTAATTTTATTGGCCCGAAGGGCCCACGCCCGAAGGGCGTTGTGTCCACCACGACGTACTTTTATTGGCCCGAAGGGCGTTGTATGCACTACGACGTTCTTTTATTGGCCCGAAGGGCCTGCGCCCAAAGGGCCTGCGCCCAAAGGGCGTAGTATGCACTACGGCGTTCTTTTATTGGCCCGAAGGGCCGACGCCCGAAGGGCGTAGTATGCAATACGGCGTTCTTTTATTGGCCCGAAGGGCGTTGTATGCACTACGATGTACTTTTATTGGCCCGAAGGGCGTTGTATGCACTACGACGTTCTTTTATTGGCCCGAAGGGCCTACGCCCGAAGGGCGTTGTATGCACTACGACGTACTTTTATTGGCCCGAAGGGCCGACGGCCGAAGGGCGTTGTATGCATGCACTACGATGTTCTTTTATTGTCCCGAAGGGCCTACGCCCGAAGGGCGTTGTATGCACCACGACGTACTTTTATTGGCCCGAAGGGCGTTGTATGCACTACGACGTTCTTTTATTGGCCCGAAGGGCCTACGCCCGAAGGGCGTTGTATGTACTACGACGTACTTTTATTAAAAAAAAAAAAAAAATGCCATCGGATAGAGGAGCAAAAAATATGACGAAAAGTTCATTTGACCTTTTTCGCTACGATGCACCTAAACGTCAGAGAAAAATAAAA
>OU892285.1:9089204-9250028 GCA_917834065.1 Ceutorhynchus assimilis
TGACAAAAACTGTGGATTTCTGAGTTTCATTTATATCTTTTATCACCTCTCTTATGAAATCTGTTTTATGATTAATTGCCATAATTGATTGAATTTTTACTGACATTACATTTAAATATTTAAAATTTTAATTTCACATTCTTGACACCGAGATGACGATGGCATAATTAGTTTTCTCGATTTTCGATTCATCGAAAATTGTTAAAGAATTAACTAGAGGTCCATAATGTGCTTTGTTAGCTCAGCGAATAATTATTAAGGGTGGGTGAATAGTTTAATAAGTACAGAATGGTAAGGGTACCACTGAATTTGTGAAAATAAATAATTAAATTACATAAAATATTGAAGTGTGAAAATTCAGAAACACACTAAAAAAAAAAAATTAGCAAACGGTAATTGATAATTCGGAAAAGGAAATAAATAAGGCATACAACTTAACCAAATCTTGACATAGGTAGTACTCAAATGTTTTAAGAATGTAAGTTTTATCAATCATAATCAATAATATGAACTAAAGTCAAGGTTGGACAATATGCTCTTATGTTCTTAATTTAAAGTTATTGAGTAAGTACCCACATCGTCAAAAATTGATCAATTTTTCACCTGGGTTCTATAACTTATGTACTTGATGATGTCTGTTATATCTCCTTTATGCCTTTAACTTTCAACCTTTGATTTCATACAATCTGATTTAGTGATTTTATTTTTCTGGCTGCAGCTGACTATATTTATTCACATAATGTTACAATTTTCAATCATTGATTTTTTTAAAAAATAATGACAACTTAATGATATGGCCAGAGAATGTTAAGTTGAATTTTGTGACTACACTAGTGTATATTGTGATATTATTTTCCTGTCTCGATTGATTGATTATTTACTACTTAGGTAACTGTTTTTTTTTTTTTTCAATAAACTGTGAATTAAATTTGATATCACTGTGGAAATATACACTAGTTTAATTTGAAAATGATTTGATTGCTTTATTGGTTTACCTATGTCAAGATTTGGTTAAGTTGTATGCCTTATTTATATCCTTTTGAGAATTATCAATTACCGTTTGCTAATAATTTTTTTAGTGTGTTTCTGAATTTTCACACTTCAATAATTTATGTAATTTAAGGCCGCGTTAATGGCCGCCATGTTTAAACTGTGATTGGTTGATTTTTCGAAACTTGTTTTAAGGTCTTTAAAAAACGGCACAGAATTGGCTCAAATTTGGCATAAACATTATTTGATCGATTATTCCACTCATGTGTTAGAAATCCCATAAGACAAGTGACGATTTTCAGAATTACAGAAACGGTTACTGATAGCAACCATTTATTTGTATTGATTGTTAAGATGTTCAAATCGTTTAATACATATTTATTTCCATATTTTTTGCATTCTCATATGTGAAATAATCCTCTAAATACCACTTGAGCTTTAAAATGAACCAGATAATTTTTCACTCATGCGTGTTTTCTCTGAAAAATTATAGAAAACACGCAATCGTGAAAAATTATCGCTAATTTTGAAGCTCTCGTGGTATTATCCCTGATTATCTACAATTCCTTATTTTGGTTTTTCGATATTCAGCCTTTTCTTTTTAATTCAAAAATCATGTTCGCAACCACCAAAACAATTAAATGTGCTGGTGGTTGCATATTTGCATGTTTATCAAGCTTGGATCCGTGGAAAGCATATTTTATTGATAACCACGAAAAACTAAAAAAAGCTAATTGTAGAGATTGTAGATAATATATCAAATAATGTTTATGCCAAAGGATTTTGGAAATGATTGCGGATTTTTCGAGATGACCTTAAAACGAATTTTGAAGGTGAAAACAGTTCAATCAATTTCAAGTAGATGGCGCCACGGCGAAAAAGCTACATTGGGAGCATCATAATTGTAAATTTGTCTTTCTCTGTCACTAAGTGTTTCACCGACAAACAGATTTTGTTTTGGACGAATAATAAAATATTGAACCCTATGTGTAGAGTGACGCAGTCGTCATTTTCAAAAACTAAATTTAAACATGGCGGCCATTAACGCGGCCTTAATTATATATTTTTACAAATTCAGTGGCTCCTTTGCCATTCTGTACTTAATAAACTATTGACCCACCCCTAATAATTATTCGCCCAGCTAACTGAGCACATTATGGACCTCTGGTTAATTCTTCAACAAAAGGGGGTAACAACGTCCACGATGATAAAGCATATCGATACAAATGTCATTTGTCATGTCATCACTGTCGATAGTGTCAATATTGTCACAAACATTTTCCGTTGCATGTTTTCGTCACATAACAATTCGCATAAAACGAACTTATCCTACCGTGCGTAGAGAAGTTCGTTTGGGTATGTTACAGGTGAGCTGACAAAAATTGGGCGTTCTAATTTTATTTTTTTGAGGTGAAACCTCCGGCAACGGTCTGTTATTTGAACGATAATGGAGAGTGATTTGAAAAACGTGTCACGTTTTGGCCAATTTCGTTACACGAGAGAGAAGAAAGATATAACGTAGAGAGACGGAAAAAGACAGCCAATGACAATGACAGCTGATGAACCATTGACACAAACCAAGGATTATAAGCAAAGAGGATTGCCCATTATTGTCAAGCGTCGATACCCTTGTGACGTCACCGCGTCTCCCTTTTGTGTGGTCCTGTCTCTTTACCCCGACCCAATAGGGTGGCGATATCTTATTGGAAGATACCCACACATTAATTAGTACTAAGCAGAAAGAAATGCCTATGTTGTTTTGAAGCTTGACTCGGAGTCCATATGAAATCGCTTCGCCGCATGACCCACACTTATTTTTCACAGAAAATATAATTCTTCAAAATTGACGCCCTTCAAGACAACTTCAGACTAAGATCCAATACCAGTGCACTCAACCAGAAAACGTGGTAGACTTGCCAACAATGAAGAGGGTGCTGAAGACGTCGTTGGAATACCAACGGACGAGATCAATTTGTAAATTTGTCTGAGCGTTCAGTTTTACCTCATATTACCCGTCAATCCTACATTCAAATCAAAACTGATAGAGAGACGACCATTGCCAAAAGAATCTACAATTTTTTCCTGATACAAGAGTTTTTAAAAACACGTTAGTTTGGAAAAGTACTTAACTCTTAAGTAAAAAATACGCCCCAATAGCCTTTAATTGATGCAATCCAAAACTTTAAAGTTCTGCTCTGCTTTGAAAGTATAATCAGTCTCACTGAAGAAAGTTCAATTACGGATGGAGTTAATTATAGCATAGGGAAAAAGTTTGTTTGCGTTTTGTTTTAAGTGGGTCACAACTCGAGAATCGACTACCAAAGCTATTGAAAGAAAGTTTTTCTTTGCTATATTCTTAGTCACACAATGAAAAGTTTCCTAAACGGAGCTTTAACTAGGTGAAGACAAATAATAGTTAGCCTTGCAGTTTGTTAAAACTATTTGTTCCTTATTTTTCAGCCGTCCTAAAAATGTCTTTTTAATAAAGACTCTCATAAAAAGACTGCTTCAACTATAGTCAAACATAGCTCCAATAATCTATTCACCCAACCAAAGAAGATGGTAATTCTGTCAGTCCCTAAAGGAAGTACGATATTAAAAGATTTAGCAAACAAAACACGCAAACAGCATATTTCGTACCGAAAATCCTGACGTTGTGCATCCGCGGAACACAATGAACGGCATGGCAGCATGGCCCTGGAAGAGTAAAAAGAAGAGAACGCGAAATATGTCCCTTTTATTATAAAAAGAAAATGTCTCGGCTCCCATTCAGGACGATATTTTATTTCTTTAAGACTGAGGAACTTTAATAGGACATGTTTAGCATATTTTCTCTTGGTTTATTTTGGATTCTCATGAATTTTACTATAAATAACGTTAAAACGTGCCACGCCTAAAACGTTTTTTGGAGAGAAAGTTTGGGTATTATACAAATTAATTCAAGCTTATAGTGGCTTAGATTTGCTTCTTGAGGATTTATTTTCAAAAATTATTTCCTATCCTTGAAATTTTATATGCTACACAAAATCCTCTCAATATTTTTACATTTCCATCTAACCCTTTTCAAAAGTTAATTTCTGTAATTAGCATTGACCATGCCGCATTTTATTGCGGTCATCCTGAAATACTTGTGTATGCCTGAAAAGCTGGAATAAAAAAGTTTCCCCTCGCTCGTGTCAACTATTATTCAAACAAAAAAGTAGACGCTTTTTTTACAAGAACGTTTTTATATCG
Organism: Ceutorhynchus assimilis; assembly: GCA_917834065.1. Classification (NCBI taxonomy): domain Eukaryota; kingdom Metazoa; phylum Arthropoda; class Insecta; order Coleoptera; family Curculionidae; genus Ceutorhynchus; species Ceutorhynchus assimilis. Next base: position 9,093,429 of record OU892285.1, read on the forward strand.
GCTTATTTCACTAACTCACATGACGGTAAATTAGTCAGGACTTCAATGAAAAACCTAATAATATGTGTCCTGGAAGGCTATGGATGAAGGCGGGCCTGCAAAACTAATATTTCAGATGACTTTATTACTTAATTGGACCGCAAGTGGAACTCCGAATGGAAACTTGGCAAGTTAGGATACGAATTCATAGAGATGATAGAAAAAAAGAAGTCTATGAATACCGAGAACAATACAATCTGTATGCTGTAAACAGTTTCTTCAAGAAAAAAAATAAACAGAGCAAACTTCCTATGGGAAAGTACTAGGTAGATAGGTATATGTAATTATACTCGACAGGGTAAGAGCAGAGTCATGGCAATACTAGATCTAACATCGCAAATTATAAAGGCTTTCCATAATAACCAATATAGTGCGATTGTTTTTTGTGATCTGAGTAAAGCCTTTGACTGTGTTGACCATAATATCTTGCTGGATAAATTCAAATCGTACCATTCCGACAATATTAGTGTCTAATTTTTGAGATCTTATCTCAGCGACAGGTATCAAAGTGTGATGGTGTGACGTCGTCAGAAAGAAAGGTGACAAGGCTCTATCTTGGGTCCCATCTTGTTTCTAATTTATGTCAATGACCTACCAGCAAGTACTTCCACTACTGTGTGTACTCTTTTTGACGATGATACGTCGATCTCCCTGGCTGACGACAGCCTGGAGGGCGCGCATGCAAGATCTGTGGTCGCGCAGGATCGGGCTGGATTGTGGTTTGGATCAAACAGACTTCTGCTGAATAAGGATAAGACAAGGAGAGTCATTCTCTCTAAGAGGGATCTGAGTCGATGTGAGGAGGTGACGCCCGTCAAGTTTCTGGGGGTAACTTTAGACCAAAAGCTACAATGGGGTGAGCACACTGCCCGTGTGGCCAAAAAGTTGGCAGGCGCCCTTTACATGGTCAGAAACCTCTGAACCTGTGTTTCACCATCTGTTTTAAGAATGGCCTACTTTGGTGTGTGTCAGCCACATTTGAACTATGCAATTCTGGCATGGGGACACTCCTCCGGGGTTCATAGATTGTTTGCATTACAGAGAAAAGCTATTAGAACCATGGCTGGCCTGAAGTATAGGGATGATTGTAGGGAGGCCTTCTCCTCTCTCGGGATATTACCACCCCCATCCTTATATATATATTGGAAAACTTACTCTTTATAAAATCACAAAGCACGCTTCAACAACATTCTGATATTCACCATTACAATGCCAGAAATAAAGATGGCATAGTGCTACTATATTGGCGTCTGAAAGGGTGTCAGGGCGGCCCAGGCTTTTGGGCAATCAAATTTTTTAATGTCTTACCAAGTAAAATAAAGGAATTGCCCTATAATTTGTATAAAAAAATTCTGAGGAGAATTTTAACTGAAAATGTGTTTTACAATTTTAATGAGTCTTTTGATTTTAGTGTTGTAGATTATAATTATGCCAGTAATTCTGGATTATTTAGTTATTAGAATTCTTAAAGTAAACTTGTTATATGTATTTTAACCTGTATTGTAATTTGTTTGACGTGTGTAAGCATTTTATGTATGTATTAAGATGAATAAAGAAGTGAAATGTAATTAACCAATAGCAGGCGGTCAAAACCGATGAAGCTATTGTTTCTTCTATTTAGAATATCTGTTCACTTTTAGGTACTATAGCTATTCTTGTTTCATTATCCCTTTGTTCTTTATCCAATCGATTTTTGAACGCATTCACACTCGCGACCGACAGTGAATTTTTTCCGAAGAGTACTACACAATTATTCAGAAAATTCTTTCGAGGTAATATTGCACATGTTTCCTGTTCTAGTTTTTTTTGAGTGCCCACGAAGTTGTTGATTCTGGTTGTGGCGAAAGATTGTGAATATGTTGCAGTTGTAATAGCCACTTATTATTTTGTAAGTTTCGATCAAATCGCTCCTGTGCCTTCTTTCTCGAAATTGTTAATTTAAATGTTTTTGATCTCTCAGGATAGTCCAAAGCTTGTAACTCTAATGGAATTTTAGTAACCCTTCTTTGGACTTCTTCAACATCTCTATATCTTTGATATAGTAGGGGCTCCACACTGCAAAACCATACTCCAATTTCGGCCTGATGCAGCTTTTGTGAAGTTTTGTAACCATCTCTACCGAGTGGTCCTCAAAATCATGTTATATGAGATATATTAATGTGTCCGCTTTCTTGACAATTTTGATGATGTGATTTTCCCATTTAAGATTTGATGTATCATCGTAACTTCGAGATTATTTCGCTCTGGTACTGTTGAAAGAACTTGGTTATTTATTATGTACTCAATATTTGGATTGTTTTGGCCCATTCTGAGAACGGAGCACTTGGCTTCATTCAATTTCATCCCCCATGCCCTCCACCACTCCTCAACAGTCTGTAGTGCAGGTCTTTTTGAAGCTGCGCTTTCATATAACAGATCGATTATCAATTCTAGCAGCGGCCCACATACTCCAAAATGCTGTAACTTTCCCTGCAAAAGATTATGAGGAACTTTATCAATGGCTCTTTCATAATCGAGGTAAATTATATCTCTTGGCTGACCATTATCATAGTCTTTTCTCCAATCATCAAGGTATTCGAGCAGGTTCGTTGTAATGGATCATTTTGCAAGAAATCCGTGTTGTGACGGGGGTATTTTTCAGTCTTGTTATCTAGGATCTCCTGCGTTACGGGATCTTTTGACTTTTATAGTGATCATTGATACCTTTGAGTTTAAATCACTAAATTATTTCCGTATGTTCTTCGACTGGTTAATCCGTGGCTTCTACTGATTTGCTTTAATGGACTTCAACGGAATGTATTTCTCTATTGCCATGTTCAGAATGTTTTCAAAATTTTCGAACCTGTTCTGTTCCAAGTGTAGGATTGGTTTCTCATGAAGTTATTTATTACATCGTATTTTGCTGTGTAAAAATTCCTTCTAAGAACTTTATTGGTTAGTTATCTTGGAAGTTTTAGATGTACAGGGTGAGTCACCATATTTTGACACCCACCTGCAGCCGTAATTACAGGTGATAGGGAAAAGGTGTAAATACAAAAGTTGTAGCATTTTATCTGAATCGCCAGAATTTTTAATTAGATTGAACAAATGAGCAACGCAAAGTGAAAAAATATGTCGATGTTCACTTTTTTTTAATGGAATGCCCGTTATTTTCTTCCAAATTCTTAAAGTTCTCGATTTTCTGATTCAGATTATATGATATGTAAATGTTTCTTTCAATAGTTTTGGAAATACCTGGAGTTTAGTGATCCAAAGACAGTAGTTTTTTAAATATATATTTTACTTTGATTTACCTGTCACCTGTTCACAAAACATTCTGATACGTGAATAGGTCTTTGAACTAAACTCCAGATATTCGCAAAACTATTGAAAGAAACATTAATATATTATGTAATCTGGATCAGAAAAACGAGAACTTCAAGATTTTCAAAGAAAATAAAGTGCATTCCATTTAAAAAAAAAGTGGACATTGACATATTTTTTCATTTTGTGTTGCTCATTTTTTCAATCTAATTAAAAATTCTGGTGGTTCAGATAAAATGCTACAACTTTTGTATTTACACCTTTCACCTATCAGCTGTAATTACGGCTGCAGGTGGGTGTCAAAATATAGTGACTCGCCCTGTTGTGTAATTAGGGTGAAAAGCATCTTAATTGTTCTTTATCTTTATTCGCCTTTTCTTGTGTATCTTGCTTTTGCGACTTGTCCACACCAAAAAACAGGATATTGTTTGCTCTACGCTCCCTCTCTCTGATTTCAAACAGAGTCAGTTCTACACCTCGTTCAGTCTCTTTGACCTCCGAAGCCTTGATGGTCTCGACCTTCTTTTCCAGCTTTTTGAGTGCATCAGCATAACTGTAGCATGTGAAATGCTTCTCTTCGTAACTGTTCCTTTTTCTTCCATACATTGTTTTATAGATAAAATTGTTGCCTTGAATGTTGACTGTCTGGTGACTGTCATTATTAAAAGAAGGTTTCTGTCGTCAATAATAATAGCAATAATTAACCTAGAGGACATGCTTTATTACGAACACTTTCCGTTGGCTATTTTTTGAAGGAAAGCACTGCGATGCTGGCCTGGGGGCAACCATCTTCCTCGAGTGTGATTTACAGTTCTCGTAGAAAACAGTATCTTATCGGCAATCCAACGCTAGTTGCGTAAGACAAAGTTCCGTTGTTTACCGAAAAAATTTAAATCAAAAATCTTGCGATTACCACGACTTCGTGGTAAGTTCTTTTTAATCTCTTTAAAAGTAATGGTTGTTCATGGAATGCCTCTATTACTTAGGGTCTTTCGAGTAGCCTGTTTCTTTCGACGAACCCCGTTTCTAACGAACCCATTTTTATGGAGCACGAACATAAAGCTTTTGAAGGGTTTTCTAGAGGAATCAAGACCCTCACGTGTTGACACCTGTACCTCCACATTTGACAAGAACTGTGAACTTCTAGCCTCTATCTACCCACCTACCTTGATTCAAGGCTAGAATCTGCAACTTCCCCCGTCAAGTGACAAAAAATGGATGGCTACCGTACGCCAACGTTCTCGTTGGAATTGAGGCTTGTATAGAGTTTCATTAATACCTAACTTTTACCTTTTTTTTTATGAAATCTATTTTATGATTAATTAACAAAATTAATTGTTTTTTGATGATGACATTATATTTAAATATTCAAAATTTTAATTCCACATTTTTGACACCGAAGTAACCATCACTTCGGTGTGTAAATATTTAATTTTTTTGACTTTCGATTTATCGAATTTATCTCTAAGAATTTATCATTGAATTACCTTTAATCAACTTTCAATGCTGCCATTTGTTTTAAGAATATAAATTTTATCAATAATCTGAACTGAACTCAAGGTTGGACAATATGTTCTAAAGGACCCCGCACACTTCTAATGGGATTTCTGACCGCGGTCAAATTTAACCAAATTTTAGTATGTTATAGATGTCGCCTTTCTGATCCATAACTCTCCTGGGCACAACTCAATCCTTTGACTAGTTTTTGAGATACAGGTAGTTTAATGTCCAAGAAATGCACACATTTTATATGCATTTACATCTACCTGGTCACCTAATAATACCAGAATGGACAGGTATTCTCACGCTCAGGTGACAGGTAGATATAAATACATATAAAATGTGTGCATTTCTTGGACATTAAACTACCTGTATCTCAAGAACTAGTCATAGGATTAAGTTGTGTCCATGGAAGTTATTGATCAGAAAGGTGAGCCGCGGTCAGAAATTCCATAAGAAGTGTGCGGGGTCCTTTAAAATTATTAAGTACCCACATCGTTAAAAATTGATCAATTTTTGACCTGGGTTCTATAACTTATATACTTGAGGATTTCTGTTATATCTCCTCTATACCTTCAACGTTTATCCTTTGACTTCATACAATTTTGATTTAATTTTAGTGATTTTATTTTTCTGGCAGTAGCTGACCATATTTATCCATATGATATAACAATTTTCAATCATTATTTTTTTTTTTCAAATTAATCTATTGGAAACCTAAATTTTTCATGTTTTCATTTCAAGTTACTAGCGACTGTTAAGTCAAATTATGTAACAATTAATACTAGTGTATATTGTGATATTATTTTTTTAGTTTGGTAGATTTAATTGAGGGTTAAATCTCTATCCATTGTTTATTATTTACTGCTCAACTGTTTTTAAATTCCCCGAACTAAATTAAATTTGATATCACCTATTGTTTTATTGGTTTACTTGTGTCAAGATTTGGTTGAGTAGTATGCCCTATTCATTTTCCTTTCTGAATTATCAATAAGTATCTACTAATTATTTTTTTAGGTGTGTTTCTGCATTATCACACTTCAATATTTTACGTAATTTAATTATTTATTTTTACAAATTCAGTGGCGCTCTTGCCATTCTGTACTTATTTAACTACTGAGCCACTCCTAATAATTAAACGCTGAGCAAACTGAGCATATTATGGGCCTCTTGTTAATTCACTAACAAAAGGGGTTACATAACTCACACCAGGAAATTTTTGATCTACCTGTTCTATTTCACTCCTAATCTCCACTAACTCCCCCTTAGTGGTCTCATTCTCCTTTCTTTTTCTTCCCATCATGGTTTTCGAAGAGTCCACCTCTATTTTTAGTTTTTGGAGGCTTTTGGGTTTTCTCAACATCCCCATCGGTTTTTTGCATAATCATTCGCATTTCAGGAAGATAGGACAAAAAAAGTATCGTTCTTGAGGGATTTGAAATGATTCTTATTTCCCCTGCTAATGCTCCGCCGCACTCGCTGTATACGATCTCTACAAAAATCGCAAGTTCAACTCCAGATAGGTACATCTTTGTCTCAGTTAGATACCTATCAACAGATTCACCGTGAGATGTCATCATTTCTAAGCTCACTGAAATATATGGCATGGCAGAGGAATCAGAAATAGATAACATAAACAAAATCAATAAATAGGCAAAAAACTTCCAGAACCAGGAAATAAAGTGAAAAAGAAGTGTAACAAAAAGGGGGATAGCAATGGAAAACAAAATGCTATAAAAAATATAGAAATCAATAAAATTGTACAAACAACTCTGGAAGAAGACATAAAGAAAACCAGTAAGTAAAGATAGAAAGAGACATAGAAGATTATGAAGGCCTGAAATGCTTAACACAAAATGTTGCTACAGCATTGAAATATTTGGAATATAATTTACTTAAATAATAGAACACAACTTTTCTGCTCAATCGCCCAGAATAAGTTTCAAAACCTTTCAAACAAAGAGTAGATCGATTTTGTTTCAAATTTTTCTTTTATCTCCTCCTAAATCCTTTGCACTAAAATTCGACTTATCGAGTTTTTTGGATCTTTAAATACCCTTTTATATTAGCCCGCCCTAATCGGCTGAAGTAAAGAAACCTGAAAAAGTAATTAATGCTTCCAAGTTCTGCTAGTTTCTCGAAAAAGTACTCAATCCTATTGAGAAAGTTCAATTACGGAAAGTAGTTAATGATAAAATCGGAAAAAGTGAGCGTTTTAGTTTTAAGAGAGTCAATATTCGATAAACCTTGGCTACTTTAAATATCGGGTCGTTTATAAGTAGTTTATTGTCTTGAAAGTTCTTTTTATAGTAAAAATAAAATGAATATAAATTGGCTAAAATTTTTCTTACATTGTTTTAATTTGAATAAGTATGTTAGGTTATTATAGCCTGTGTGAGGTAGTCCAAATTTCTCAACTAATAACCTTAACAATTGGAAATTCATTTTATTATTTGTAGGATATAATAGCATTTTTACATTTAAAAAAGGGTATAGAGCAACTAAAATGTACCATTCTAGTCAGAAACGAAAACACTTGGTTAAATACTCGTTAAACATGCATTGGTCCTGTCATGTTTACGTATATATCAAATCTAAGTAATCAATAGAAAAACTAATTATGTGTGTGCCGTCAAGCCTGCCAATAACCAATGAATTAAATTTTAATTGAACCAATTTAGATTATCAGGGTGTTCGAAATTATCGAAAATCTTCAAAGCCAAAGCAGTTAGGAAAGGTTTGAGAAAAAACTTCTAAATTTCGTTTTATAATTCGAACGTTGGCTGCGATTAAAAATTTAATCAAACCGAAGATTTTTAATTAAAGCCAGGTTCAAATGGAAATTCTCATTAAGAAATATTTTGTTTGAAAACGTTCCTTTGTTTATTTAACATTTAACGAATAATGGCTCGGTTCTATGGTTTTCACAATAAATGCGCCTCAATTCAATTATAAATTACAACAAAATAACTGATGATCATAGTTGAATTTATACATACGCATTTAATCAAAAATCTACATTTCCCCGAAAAAGAGAAAATGAATCCCAATGCAGGATTATAGATTCTGAAACATCATATATTATTGAGTCGCGTTTGAATATTGAAATGTCAATTTTCAAGAAGAAATATATGCTTGGTAATATTGAATTTCGCTTCAACGGCTGGGTGCGAAACGAAAAAGACGATATTCCCAAATATTCGGAATTTATATCTAAATATATTTCTGGTTGCGTCTCTCTATTTCTGGATAAGTTATTGGTTTTATAAAGTGAAATAGTAACTGAAGTACACTTGTCTTTTAAACGAGTCACATTTCAAATCCAGAGAAAAAATCGATTGCTATTGGTGAAATAGATTGTATAGAAAAAAAATAGTTATAATATATCCTCAAAATATCAGCGAATTCACATTTGAGGAGAAATATCAAGAAGTTTAGAAGTTTTCAGGAGTCATTTACAAAGCCTGACAGCCGATGTGAGCACTTGAGTGTCCCTAACGTTGTTTATATCGAAAAAAATCGAGTTATTATTTATAGGGAGGCTTGATAAAACTCAAATGAAAATAATGATGGCATATTGAAGTATAGTATATACGAGTAAACATACATAGTTTATACATACCTTCCTCTTCATATTCCTAAATCTATAATTTTGTTGCCATGTAAATGTTATGTTGTCAATACACTTATGTGACTTATGATCAGTATTGAACGAACTCTAACGAAACTCCCCGTGTCCTCTGCCCAGCCATCTCTCCAAGTCTGGAATGAAGTACTTCGCCCATCCCTCGTACTCTTCCGATCTTTGTCGCCATTTTTGCCGCACCATCTGCCTAGCCTCGTTCTTGTATTCGGCTCCATTTTTATGGACATTTACTCTTTCCTCCACCAGTAGGTCGATAGGTGGCGTTGCCGCGACAGCCAGAACCGCTTGTGTTGATACCGTTCTATATGCAGATGAAATTGCAATCGCCAGTCGCCTGTTCACCCCCTCCATCTTTTTTCGATATTTTTCATATTAAATTACTTCCTACCAGATCGAGGCAGCATACAATATTGCAAAAGTCACCGCACACTTTAAAGTCTGTCTTCTGCTTGCCCTTGGGCCTCCCGTTTTTGGCATTATTCTTGAAAGTATGTTAATAATTTTATTGGCTTTTAGAGTTATTTGGTTTATGTGTTCCGCTATCCTATAATTTCTGTCCACATATACTCCTAGGTATTTCACCGCTTCCCGACTTTGTACTTCTGCTTCATTGATGGTTATGCTTATGTCCTTTATAGTTCGGCGTCCTTCCAGTACCAGTATCTCGGTCTTTTTTGTTGTCACTTTCAGTTCCATTTGTTCAAGCTTTCTTATTACCACTCTTGTTGCCTGGCTGGCTTTGTCTTCGATGTCTTCTTTGTTCTTTCCCCTAACCACTATCGCTAGGTCGTCCGCATATGCGATGAGCTCCACCCCCTGCTTCATTCTCATACGTAGGACCCGGTCGTAGAACAGGTTCCACAATGTCGGTCCCAGTACAGATCCCTGTGGGACTCCGCAACTGACTTTTACCGTTTCTCCATTCGTTGTAATAATATTTATCTCACAGAGGTATGAGGCCAAGACGTTTTGTAGGTACTTGCTTATATTTCCCTTTCTGATGCTTGTCATAATATGTTCCCAGGATGCAGTATTAAAAGCGTTTTCTATATCGATGAGGATCATTACACAGAACTCCTGATTCTTCACTGCCGTTTTAATTTTGTCTCTTATAGTCTTGAGTCTCTCTAGAGAGTCGATGGTAGATTTGCCCTTGGTGAAGCCATACTGGTCCCTATTTACTAGCTTTTTTTCTGCTATATCATCTTGTAGCCTATTTCTGATAAGAAAGGATCTTACCTGCTGCATCACTCACGCACAGCGGTCTGAAAGCCTGGGGTGAGTTAGGTTCTTTCCTTGGTTTTTCGATCAATACCAATGTCTATCTTCCAAATGTTTGGAAACTTTCCCTCGAGCAGACTACTGTTGTACGTTTTTAGGAAAGCTTGTCTATTGGCCTTGGCACACGCCACTAACACTTCAGGTATGATGTTGTCCGGCCCGGGTGCCTTTTTGATCTTTAATTGTTTTATGGCAGTTTCCAGTTCATTTTCGGTGAAGGTCGGTATTTCATTTTCCTGGGCAATTTTTCTTTCCCATTCTATAATCCCCTTTACTGGGAACAGTTTCGTAACCTGAGCTTTTACTGTGTCCTCATCCAGGTTTCTTCGTGTCCTCAGTCTCAGTTTCTTCGTGACTATTTGATATGCCTTTCCCCATATGTCCTGATCCAGTTCGTTACACAGTTCTTCCCATTTTTTCCTTTTACTCTTAGTTATCTCATTTATTAGTTTCCGTTTGGCATCCTTGTATTCTATTTTTGCTTCCTGAGTTAGTTCTTCATCCATTCTGTGTCTATTGGCTCTTGTGATTATACGTCTAAGTCTTGTACAGTTTATTCTTTGGTTTGCTATCTCTTTATTCCACCAGTAAACTGGGCGTCGTCCTTGATTTTTGTTGTCGACCTTCCGGAAATGTTCGTCGCAGCGCCCCTTAATACGTTCTATCAATTTGTTGGGATCTAGGTTACCAATATCTGAGAACACATTTACAGCATGACTGTGAAATACTCTCATGGATTCAGGTGTTGTCTTCCATCCTCTAAATTTGGGTCGTTCATATTCGTTCCTGTTTATCAGAAAATCCTCAATTTCAAAGCTTATCGTGCGGTGGTCACTATAATTTTCTTTTACCTCTTCCACCTTCCATCCTGTTATTCTTTGTATTATTTTGGACGAGGCCACTGTTATGTCTAAAATTGACCCGCCCTGTGGTCTCCAAAAGGTGGGGATATCTCCCTTGTTTGCTATACTATGAGACCGGTCGCATCTATCCAATTTTCCAATATTACCCCTCTCTGGTTGGTCACATTAGATCCAAAGATATTTGATTTGGCATTTAGATCCCCGCCAATTATAATTTCTTTGTTTGTTCTTACCATGCTATCCATTCTGTTTATTAACCTTTCAAACTCTTCTATGTCGCAATTTGGCGAGAAGTAGCATGAGCATATGGTATAACCTTTACCCAGCTTCACACACACCCATCCATCTCCTCCAAAGCTGTTGATCACCTTCAGGTTATTATTCACTATTATAAAGCAGTCGTTGGCACTGTCAAAATAGTCCATGCTGGTTGCTATATTTTGGTTCGGTTCCTGTCCTATCACTATGTCAATTCCCTCTTCTTCGATTATTTTTTACATCAGATCATGTGCAATTTTGCACCTGTTCAAATTGATCTGGATCACTTCAATGGTGGTCATATCCTTGTTTTGTTCGTTGTCTAGGTCTACAGTGACTCTATTAATATTCTTATAACAGTTGCGACAATGGAGAGTTAGCTCCGCCCACCCGCCATGTTGTTGCAAACTTTAATATTTGCGGCATAACTGTATTATGACGTTCAAAAGAAATTAATTTAATGAAACTTGTAGAGAGGCACTGTAGGTTGATGATAAAACTGTTGCTGTCCTTTTCTATTTGCCTGTGTTAAACAAAGAGGCAGCTAATTGGTTTGCTCGCTGCGCAATAAACAACGTAGAAGTCCAATTCCTCCTTTTCGTGTTTATAAGCCATTGTATCCTTCTTTCCGGATCCCGTGAAAAGCGTTTCATCAAGAATCCTTTTTTTGCAGAATTGCTGTAATGTACGGCAGCACAACCTAACATTGTTTTCGTATCCTAAAGACCTAACCTAAAATTACAAAATTGAAAATCTTTAAAATACGTTTAGTTGTAGACTCCAGTACACATAAAACTATGGATTCTCACAGATTTTAAACTATTTTTTCATTCAATATTTGGAGTGGAAATTCGTTTGAAAATTTAGAAATAATGTTAATAATATTAGGTAGGTACTCACCCCCAACACGAAGTTTTTAAATCTGAACAAAATTGAGACGCCAATGATTAATGTTCAATGTACAAAAGTTTCTATATAATGAGCAATAATAAGTATCAGAATCCAATTAATAAATTGGAAAATCACAAAATTTACAAAATAACGGCAATATTCTCATGAAAACAATGTAAACAAGAACGTTTTTGCAACAAGATGGCGGCAAATACATGAACCAATCAAAAATTGGTCCCTCAATTGTCGCCACTGTCTTGTATAGAGGCACTGTATCTAGGTCGTGCGCCGCGTGACATCTATTCGAGTTGACCTGAAGGAACTTAATTTCTGTAGAGCTCGGCATTTTGCGCATCAGGGTTTCCGGGCTTATTATTCCATTCTCTTCTTCTGGCCAGATTCAGTGCATTTCGGAAGTAGGGACACTTGCCCGTGCCCGCTCTATGACCTTCTTCGTCACAGACTAGGCATTTGTCGTTATTCTTACACTCCTTTGATATGTGTCCCTCTTCTCCACAATTGTGGCACATCCTAGATCTGTCCGGTCCCTTGCAATTCCTTTGTAGGTGGTCGTACTCCCAGCATTTATTACACTTTATCATTTTTATTCTCCTTTCGACTGGACAGTTCACGAAGCCGACTTTTATTGTCCGTCGGGTCAAGAGGTTTTCGGCGTCTTTTTTATTAATTATGAGCGTAGTTGCTTGCGTGTTTGCTGCAGTCGGCCTCAGCTCACTAACTCTATGTTCTTTACCATCTAGCCCTTCAATACATTTTCTAAGGGAGTCTTTGACCTCGTCTAGGTTTGTTAGAGCGTCTATCCCTCTGATGGATGCCTTCGGCTGCGCTGTTGTCTTTATCCATAGTGATCAAAAGTTTGCCCTCTCGTGTACTGCTTATTTGTTGGATACAGCTTACGTCCTCTTGATTCTTCAGGATGTCTTTCACTTTTTTCTCCGTATGTCACTCCTGCGTTTTCAACCACTAGCGCGTAGGTACTCCTTTCCTTCCTTGTCCTCCTGTCCCTGTTACTATTTTTGACGTATATTGTTATGTCTGTGCTAGTGTCGTGAAAAACTGATTCCACCATCTTTCTTAGAATGTCTGTCCTTATTTTTTTCCAATTGGTGCATGATAATATGTTTTTTCTTCAATTCTGTTTTAAGCAACATTAATTTTTCATATAGGTCCTCCTCGCTCTCGTTATACGTTAGCTTTAGAACTTGTTTGCTTAGGGTCCTATTTGAGTTTGCAGTCCTTATTTTCGATTCCTGCTCCAGGATTCCGAAGTCCTCCTTGATGTCTAGTAACTCTGGATATTTATCTTTGTACATCTTATGTATGTCTCTTTCCATCTTCGTGTCGCTTCGTCCTAATATCGCCACCTTAGCCGCTTTGTCTGTGTCTTCTATCGGATTTCCCACTTGCAGTTGCGTTCTATTGTATATCTAGCTATCCCATTTCTCGTCTTGATATATTCAAATTCTTGGTAAGTCTTGCAGTGTGTGATGCTATCGATGTGTCCTTCCTCTATAGTCTGTGTGCCGATTTCTCTCTTGGTGCTGGCCATAATGTCGGCCTGCGTTTCTGTCTCCGGCGTTTGTTTGGTGTTTCCGCCTGTCTGGGTTGTAGAGGGGGTTTTCGGGCTGGTTTGCGTGTCAGAATCGAAGATCATCTTTTCTATTTTCTCGTACTTTTCACTTTCTAGCCAGCTGGTGATTCTCGTTCCGTTCAGGGTTTTAGCTGTTTATTCAGTTTCTTGGAGATTTCCTTGATCTCCCGTTTCGTGTTTTGTTCAATTTTGCCTGCCAGGTCAGTTCCTAGCTTGGTTATCATGTCTAGAGTCTCCTTTAGGGCGAAGTAGTCCGAGCTTATCTTTTTTTTTGTATGCTTCCTTCGCCTCCTTCAGGAGAGAGGTGTTGTTTCTCTTCTTGGATACGACTTTCCAAGGATCTTTTGTTTCGACTGATTCTTTCTTCTTTCCGTCCCAGGTCAGGTCTATGGTGCCAATCGACTTTCTTCTATGTTGGCTGCTCGCGAGCGTCTGGACAATCGGTATGGTTGGCATCTTTGTAATCCTTGGTTCGCTGCCTTCCACAGAATCCATGGGACAGTCGCTTCCACTAGTAACAGAGATGGAATGTCCACGTTCAGTGATACCTTCCTTTGCGTCTCTGGTTCCAGTCACTTGCGCTTGCGCCCCGGCCTGGTTCCCTACTAGGGGCGTTGTACAGACGTTGGATAACGGTCGGGTCTAGGCTGCACCTCCACCAGTGTTCCCGACCGGTACTGGGGTATCCCCGTACGTTTCCTCTTTTTTGCCTGTGTCCATCATAGTTTTTTCCTGGGTGAGAGAGATAGAAGTGTAGTTGAAAGAGAAACCCCCTAGCCCTCGAATTGCTCTAATAGCGTCGGGGGCTGAAAAAGAAGAGTTGATCAAGAGAGATCGAGATAGGAAAGAAGAAAGCAGGGATTAGACTCAGGACAAGTTGAAGAAGAGTATAGATCCAGCTAGGGTGCCTCGGGAATGCCAGCTCCCGTACTCACTAGGTGTGAGCCCCTGAGGTTGGGATGTCCTTAGCAGCGGCTGACCAGTCAAGTGCACGGCCAGTCGCTGTGCCCCTCCACCAACATCAAGGTCTCACAGCTCCTTGGAGGGGCTAACGAAACTCTAGAAATATGCAAACTAACCTGAACTAACCCACCACGTAATAATGCGTACCTACTAGTCTTTGTATGCTGATATTGAAATTAAAAAAACTGCCTGTCCACGTAATGCGTGCTAGTCCTCGTATGTTATTAATGAATTTGAAACACAAAGCGCGCGACCAGTATTAAACGAAACTAACTAGAAATATGTAAACTAGTCCAAACTAACCCGTCCAAGTAATGCATACTAGTCGTTGTATGTTGATATTGAATTTAAAAAAAAAAATTCATACCAATAAAAATAATTTTTTGTTTCAGGTATGCAAATATGGATTTTTCTGGCTGACCGGTTCAAACATGGAGGTAGAGCAGTAATAGGTAAACTCCCTGACACTTCTTTACATGGACAGCACTGAAAATGCTGCTTCAGTCGTAATAGGGTACTAACCTTTTCAAAAAAAATTCTCCCTTATTTCTAAAAGATTTAAAATAACGTTAGCTGTACAAATGGAGCAAATAAGGAACTGAAAGAAATACAGCTAAATGGCAAGAACTAGAATCAATTTTCTGGGTGTTTCACATGACGGCCTCGGATTTGTCTTCCGTTCGACGTTTCGGGGCCCTGTGAAATAAAAACGACTATTAAATCGAACAAAACTATCGTTACTGGTAATAGGAAAGGCTTTGTGTGCACATGACTGATATATATGAAATATTTTAGAGCACAATAAATAATTTTTGAGGTGAACATTTATACTTTTCACATATTATGTTTGTAATTAAATTCGTACGATAAACCAAAATTGAATGATTTATTTCAAAACCCCTTTGTGGTTAAATATATAAAATTTGTGCCTGACAACCACGAACGCCAATCATCGAGTATTTCATATGCATTAGAGCTGATTCAAATTGTTATTTGATGACCATACAAGGATTGTTTTTTTGGAATACATTTGCTCTAAACCAGTATAAATCCCACTCTTCATTCAAATGCAAAAAATAACAAATGTGTGTAAACTAATTGGTAATTCTTTAAGGCAAACAAATTACCACGTATCCTCTTGACAAGTGGGATCAAGATTTGTGTTTTTAAAAGCCACGAGGAAAAAGGGTAACTTATCCTAGGGATTTTGTGCGAGGGTCAGCTAAGGTAGATTTATATAAACACCTACGGTAAGGTGAACATTAGGAATATCTTTATTTGATGATTATAGTAATCTTTATTATAGTCATTTATAATAAATGATTACGTAATAAACTAGTGCTTTTATCCAATATAATTTAATTATCCCTAATAAATCTCTCAAATTTGAAAGTTTGCCAAACAAGTTTGAAGAGATTACGTACCCTATATAATACAAAAGCTATTCTGGTTTTAATTCGCTAATTAATTTCGCCTTCATTCACCAACCAGCGAATTAACTCCTAATTTTGTTTTGATATTCTAATTATAAAGTGAGATCAGGGATAAGAAATTTCGAAGATAATAAATGTTTATTTATTCAGATATAGTGCTATTTGTGTTTTTGGATGGGACAAGTGATAAACATACAATAGATTTTTGAGAAGTAAATAAAAACATCTGCGCGAGCATCATGTAGGTACTCGCTTCTAGCGTAAGAGACTGAAGAGAGGAAAGCAGAGCCATGGTTGAAAGAAAGGAAGGGTTAAGAATAAAATCAAATTATACAACTCTTTATGATTTAGGATATTTATATGGTTGTCGCAGTTGCAGTTATTCGCTTTTTGTAGATTTATTGCGAATGCTATAATGATCAATAGCGTCTTTGCTTAACATTTGGCAGTAAATAATCAGTATCTTCAATTTCTTCAATGGTATTGGGAATGATGCTATTTTTCGATATCAAATATGTATTTCGTATTTCAATTACCATCTTCAACATAGAATATCATAACCAAAGAATTGACGGCTTACAAATTTCACTGGTATCTGAAAAATAGGCTAACAATACTTCTTTTCTATAGCGACAGACTTTTTCTTCGCAACACCGCTCAAATGCATTTAATTCCTTGTCTTATCTCAATCGGGATTTTTCCGGGAGTAACTCTAGGCCTACTTTATTAACTTCATCCTTTTGGGAATTTCGCAGTTTTGTTTATCACGTTCTACCATTTGAAATAGACTTTTTTTTGAAACGTTTGATGAGAAAATACTTCTTATATTACATTGAGTTAATTAGTATCCATGGATAATATAATAAGTATAATATAAACTACAAGACAAGAGCGCAGTAGGTGCCTGATTGTGATAACTATATTTTTTTTTTGCAAGCATTTAAGATTCGCTCGAGGTTGATGGAGATCAAGTTTCTGGTGTAGGATCCAATGGAAATAAATATTGTCACGTATTTTGGGTTCGATAAACTCACTTCAAAAATAGTAACAACTTTTTATTAAATTAACTGACTTTATATAAACTTCACTAATCATTTATCGAAACATACACGACAAATATGGAATTAAAACTAACTCCGGTCTTCTTGTTGTTGTAAAAGTGCTGCAAGCTGGTCCTTTTCTTTTTGCCTTCGGTCTTCTTCTTGTCATTTGTGTTTGTCGTCCAACTTCTTCATGAAGTCCACCAACATTTGAATAACTTGCTCCATTTCGGCTGCTTGTTGTCGTGTAATGAGTATTTTGTATCTTTCTTGAAACTTGATTTTGATTTAAAGCTCTATGGCGAAGTCAAATTTCCAACTAGAACAGGATGGAAAGTTCTAGAAAATTACTTTGTTAACTTGTTTTTCTATAGTGACTTCATTAATGATTTAGTAATGAAGTCACTATTCTTGTATCATTCACGGTTTCCAAATCGAATTCTATAGAAATCTGTACAACTTTCCAAAAAATACGCTTGGTACCTTGTTTTTCGATGTTAAAGCCAGGAATAAAGTCACTATTAATGTATCACTTACGGTGTCCAAATAGGATTCTATAGAACACTAAAACTCACTAACACATCATCCAGGTAGACAATGCATACTTTCCACTTAAGTCCTCATAGTACCATCTCCATCAACCTCTGAAAAGTAGCGGGGGCGTTACAGAGTCCAAAAGGCATGACCTTAAATTGGTGTAAACCACTTCCAGTGGAGAACGCTGTCTTCTCTTTGTCTTTTTCATTAATGCCGACCTGCCAGTATCCGCTTTTTCAGTCCAAAGTAGAAAACCAACTTGAATCTGCGAATGTCGTAAGGGTATCGTCAAGTCTGGATAATGGGTAGTAAGCTATGCAAAATCTGGTAGATCTATCTTTCTTTGTCACAATTGGTGATGACCACAGACTTGAAGACTCTCCATCAGCTCCCTCTGCAAGCATACTGTCTACTAATGACTCCACTTCTTGTTGTTTGGTGATGGAAAGTCTTCTAGGTGGTTGACGGATGACCGTTTTTACCCTCGAAGATATCCTTGTTCTCATGAAAGAACTGTTGAGCCTTCTTCAGTTCTGTAGAGAAAAGATGTGGCCAAGATGTTTCGAATTGTCTTAGAATATCGCTGGATGACTTATATCATATTTTTCTCTCAGGTTCTTCAGATCCACACTTTGAAATCTCTGTGACACTCATGGGTGGCTAAGACATCGCCCTTGTTGATTTGAATAGTTCTGTGGTAGAGGTTGGCTTTTCGGACAGGTATAATTCCTTGTGAGTTGACCAAAGTTTCTCTGACGAGGTTTTGGTGTAAGTTTGGTGTGGTTGTACAAGTTCAACGCAGCTTCCAGAATCATTTTCGAACTGTCCACATATAATTTGTTCGGTGTTGTCTTTTATTTTTTTCGGTTCGTGTAGAATTCATGGAGATGGATTTTGGACCCTTGGACTTAGACATTAGGTACAAACTCTTCAGTGCCAAATTTCAGGATGTTAATCTAGTTGTCGAATGCAAAATCACGTTGACTGACTTAGTTGATATCCAAAATGAACTCATCCTCTATGTCAGCATGTGTGACAGTTCTTGATATATCTTATTCTCAGGTCGATTTCTGTTTCTCCATGCACATTTGCGGTCTCTCTACTCACCGTGCGCAGAATAACTCTCCTTGAAAGTGGTTTTGCATTTTGATTTAGGAACCATTGGATCTGGAAATAAATATTGCCACGTATTCCGGGTTCGATAAACTCACATCAAAAATAGTAGCAACTTTTTATTAAAGTAACTGACTTTATATAAAATTCACTAATCATTTATCGAAACATACACGACAAATATCGAATTAAAACTCCGGTCTTCTTGTTGTTGTAAAAGTGCTGCAAGCCAGTTCTGTTCTATCTGTCTTCGGTCTTCTTCTTCTTGTTTTTCTTTCTGTTCTTAATCGTCTTGTCGTTGTAAAAGTTTTGCAAGCTGGTCCTTTTCTTTTTGTCTTCGGTCTTCTTCTTCTTGTCTTTTGTGTTTGTCGTCCAACTTCTCCATGAAGTTGATTCACTTGCTCCATTTCTGTATCTTTCTTGAAACTTGATTTTGATTTGAACTTCTATGGCGAAGTCAAATTCCCAACTAGAACAGGATGGAAAGTTCTAGAAAATTACTTTGTGAACTTGTTTTTCAATGCTCAAATCAGTAATGAAGTCACTATGTTTATATCACTCACGGTTTCCAAATCGAATTCTATAGGAATTTGTACAATTTTCCTAAAAATACGCTTGGGGACTTGTTTTTCGATGTTGAAGCCAGGATTAAAGTCACTATTATTGTATCACTTACGGTGTCCAAAAAGGATTCTATAGAACACTAAAACTGACTAACACATCATCCAGGTAGACAATGCATACTTTCCACTTAAGTCCTCATAGTACCATCTCCATCAACCTCTGAAAAGTAGCGGGGGCGTTACAGAGTAAAAAAGGCATGACCTTGAATTGGTGAAAACCACTTCTAGTGGAGAACGCTGTCTTCTCTTTGTCTTTTTCGTCAATGCCTACCTGCCAGTATCCGCTTTTTAAGTCCAATGTAGAGAACCAACTTGAATCTGCCAATGTCGTAAGGGTATCGTCAATTCTAGATAATGGGTAGCTGCCTTCCTTAGTCACATCGTTAAGCTTTCTGTAATCGACGCAAAATCTGGTAGATCTTTCTTTGTCACAATTGGCGATGACCACAGACTTAAAGACTCTCCAGCAGCTCCCTCTACAAGCATACTGTCCACTAATGACTCCACTTCTTGTTATTTGGTAATGAAAAGTCTTCTAGGTGGTTGACGGATTACCGTTTTTACCCTCGAAGATATCCTTGTTCTCATAAAGGAACTGTTGAGCCTTTTTCAGTTCTGTAGAGGAAAGATGTTGCCAAGATGTTTCGAATTGTCTTAGAATGTCATTGGATGATTTATTTCATTTCTTCCTCTCATGTTCTTCAGATTCACACTTTGAAAACTCTGGTACAGGCTCATAGGTGGCTAAGACATCGCCCTTGTTGATTTGAATAGTGCTGTGGTAGAGGTTGGCTATTCGGACTGGTGTAATTTCTTGTGAGTTTACCAAAGTTTCTCTGACGAGGTTTTGTTGTAAGTTTGGTGTGGTTGTACAAGTTCAACGCAGCTCCCAGAATCATTTTCCAACTGTCCACATATAATTTGTTCGGTTTTGTCTTTTATTTTTTTCGGTTCGTGTAGCTTTCATGGAGATGGATTTTGGACCCTTGGGCTTAGACAGTAGGTACAAACTCTTCAGTGCCAAATTTCAGGATGTTAATCTGGTTGTCGAATGCAAAACCACGTTGACTGACTAAGTTGATATCCAAAATGAACTCATCCTCTATGCTAGCATGTGTGACAGTTCTTGTCCAGAAAGGATTCTATAGAACACTAAAACTCACTAACACATCATCCAGGTAGACAATGCATACTTTCCACGTAAGTCCTCATATTACGATTTCCGTCAACCTCTGAAAAGTAGCGGGGCCGTTACAGAGTCCAAAAGGCATGACCTTAGATTGGTGACAACCACTTCCCGTGGAGAACGCTGTCTTCTCTTTTTCTTTTTCGTCAATGCGCACCTGCTAATATCCGCTTTTCAAATCCAAAGTATAAAACCAACTTGAGTCTGCCAATGTCGTAAGGGTATCGTCAATTTTGGATAATGGGTAGCTGCCTTTCTTAGTGACATCGTTAAGCTTTCTGTAATCGACGCAAAATCTGGTAGATCTTTCTTTGTCAAAATTGGCGATGACCATAGTCTTAAAGACTTTCCAGCAGCGCCCTCTGCAAGCATACTGTCTACTAATGACTAAACTTCTTGTTGCTTGGTAATGGGAAGTCTTCTAGGTGGTTGACGGATGACCGTTTTTACCCTCGAAGATATGCTTGTTCTCATGAAGAAACTGTTGAGCCTTCTTCAGTTCTGTAGAGGAAAGATGTCGCCAAGATGTTCCGAATTGTCTTAGAATGTCGCTGGATGATTTATTTCATTTCTTTCTCTCATGTTCTTCAGATTCACATTTTGAAATCTCTGTGGCAGGCTCGTAGGTGGCTATGGCATCGCCCTTGTTGATTTGAATAGTGTTGTGGTAGAGGTTGGCTATTCGGACTGGTATTATTCCTTGTGAGTTTACCAAAATTTCTCTGACGAGGTTTTTTTGTAAGTTTGATGTGGTTGTACAAGTCCAACGCAGCTCCCAGAATCATTTTCCAACTGTCCACGTATAATTTGTTCGGTGTTGTCTTTTATTTTTTCAGTTCGTGTAGCTTTTATGGAGATGGATTTTGGACCCTTGAGTTTGGACAGCAGGTAAAAACTCTTCAGTGCCAAATTTCAGGATGTTGACCTAGTTGTCGAATACAAAACCATATTGACTGATTAAGTTCATACCCAAAATAAACTCATCCTCTATACCAGCAATCAGCATGTGTGACAGTTCTTGATATTTCTTAATCTCAGGTCGATTTCTGTTTCTCCATACACATTTGCGGTCTCTCTACTCACTGTGCGCAGAATAACTCTCCTTGAAAGTGGTTTTGCATTGAACTTTTTGGCAATGTTGGGATTTAGTAGAGATACGGCTGCGCATGTGTCCAGTCTATATGATGATTTTTCTCCCATTAATTTGTCCTTCGATACTCGAGCAGTCCGAAGTCTTTTCTAGCATTTGAATAGATATGATTTTGGGGGCTTTACTTGCACTAGTCAACACCCTTTCCGCGTTGACTTATTGTAGTTCTCCTGCTTCTACTTTGAAAGCCGAGAGTCACGAGAAGGAGAACGAGATCCTAGCCGTACTCTATAGTGCCGTTTTAAATCTTCCTCTTCACTGTAGCGGTAACATTCAATGCCCTCTTTCCAGTTCCCTTGATTGCTTCTGAAATCACCCTTTAGCATTTCTTCCAGAATTTCCTTATTATTCAAAAATGGCTGGATGTCATAGCCACCTATGAGCCTGTCACAGGGATTTCAGAGTGTGAAGCTGAAGAACATGAAAGAAAGGCTCAACAGTTCCTTTATGACAACAAGGATATCTTTGAGGGTAAAACGTCATCCATGAACCGTACGTAGAAGAGTTTCCATCACCAAAAAACAAGAAGTGGAGTCACTAGTTGACAGGATGCTTGCAGATGGAGCTGTTGAAGAGTCTTCTAAGCCGTGGTCATCGCCAATTGTATTAGTGACAAAGGAAGATGGATCTACCAGACTTTGCGTCGATTACAGAAAGCTCAACGATGTCACTAAAGAAGACAGCTACCTATTACCTAGAATTGACTATACCCCTGCCCTACGACGTTGGCAGATTCAAATTGGTTTTCTACTTTGGACTCAAGAAGCGGCAGGTGGGGATTGACGAAAAAGACAAAGTGAAGACAGCGTTCGCCACTGGAAATGGTCTTTACCAATTCAAGGCAATGCCTTTTGGACTCCTTAACGCCCCTGCTACTTTTGAGAGGTGGATGGAAATCTTACTACAAGGACTTATGTGGAAAGTATGCCTTGTCTACCTGGATGATGTGTTAGTGAGTTTTAGTGAAACCCGAAATCCGTGACAATTTTTTATTGCTCGAACCGGCAATTAGCAGACCCGTGCACTTACCTGAACCCAGATGGAGCAGAATGGGGATCTAAAGGTGAAAGTACAAAGCCTAGGGAAATTTGAATGTGAATCTCATACACAAAAACCCTGAGGAAGCAAAATTATTGAACTATTCCTGCCTACTCCTTTCTATTAGAGGGCAAATAGTTTGAAAGTTGCAGTGTATCCAGGAGATGATCGGATGTGCGTTTTACAGGAAAATTCAAGATCCAGCAACAGCAAAATGCACTAAGACCTAGAAAAAAAATGTCCCACACAACGTGATTCAACTTCTCACTCAATATAAGTACATAGGTCAAATCCTAAAAAATCAGAGCGTCATCAGTGAAATGCTTCACAGAAATAGGCAGGTAATTAGCCTAACTAGCTAACAATTTGACAGAAGAAAAATTCCTGGCACATATATATCCGGAATTAATTCTTGCAACAATACCAATATTATGACGATACAAATTCATTAGATTGAATGCCAGCTTAAAAAATCAACAATTAATTCCCACCTCAATTCAAATTATGCAAATATGAGACGAAAAGAAAAAGACTGAACCCCAGATGAAATAATAAATATTATTTAATATAAATGTTCATTTTAAACGTTTAAACGATTGCAATGAATTAGTGAACCGCTAGCAATTACCAAAATCCAATATTCCATCGCACTGACATATTTTAATTAATATATTTATAATATTGAACGCCATAAATGTAATCATAGAGGCATGTCATTGATGGAAGTGACGTTTTATAAATACAAGAGGATATTAGTTTTACTTCTGTTGAAAATTCATTAATTGTATTTATTTGTGGTCGAAATAATTTCAATATACGCTAGAAAATAAATCAAGATTATTCAATTTATACATTCATATAAAACTCTGAAGTTTACGTATCATCGTGCTAAACTTTCTGGAGGGCTTTTTATTTAAATAACCCTGCTGAATATTTCATGAAAAAAAAACAACGCCAAGAAAATAAGTTTTCGGTAATATAGCAACTTTTTTTATTCAAAAAGCAGAGGGAACAATGTGACGTTCACCCATTATGCCGTTCAATAAGAGAAAACCGCCTTTAGGATGCGACGCCGCCGGTATAAAAATACGGTTCTCCCGAAATCACCCATTTTTCCAATAACGCACCACCACCTGAAATTTATTATGATGATGGAGGCCATGGTTTTGCATATTTAATATCAGATATCGGGGAATATTTTTGATCTTTGAAGATTGTGGAAAGTATCTATATTATATTTATTTATTTATATACAATTTTTTACAGGGCGTCATAGGAATAATGGAAAGAAACTAATTTTTATATTTGCTCTTATAATAAATTTCGCTCAGGATGTGACAATGTGTGAAGAAAGGGATCGTTTATGGAAACAATATAGAACTTTTCTAGGACGATGAAATGGATATGACTTAACAAAGGCCGCCTTTTCTCGTTAATAGCTAACAGCAAACGCATTCAATCACTTGTTAAGGTTTCTAGGCATTCTTACAGTTAGGTACTAATAAATTAATCATCCATTAACCCTTGTATAATAGTCAATTTCGAGAGAATAAACGAACTATTAATTTCCGACTAGAGTTCCGGGAAAGTTTTCGGTTAACCTCCCACCACATTGCATTACCATGTAACGAAACCTTCTAGTATAAGTTCCGCAATGTTAGTTAGACCTTGTAATTTGGTTACTTCATACTTGAACAGTCAAACAATAGAGATCATAATAAAACTCCTTTCCTAAATCAATCTAACATTCACTATGCTCGGCAAATAATTGACTGCAATGTATGCAATGATTGAAACTATAACTGAAAAAGCCAATAGGTAAAACAATCAAAGTATTTCTGCAACCCGAGCGCGCACAAACGAAAAAACTAAATCAAAAAAGGCGTATTTTCTCTTGTTTTGACAATATACTGGCGAACTGCATTCCTGCTGCCTGTATCACGTATCACGGGCAATTCAAAACGATAAAAACAATAGGCACCGAATACCCAAACAAGGGCCTACAATTTGCGATGAATTCACTTTTAGTCGAGGTACAAAATGGCGCGCGTTCTCTATATGTAAAATTGTTTTTTCCGAATATAATTCAAAGGACAAACAAACGGTTTGTTTTTTATAGACGAATTTTTACCCTGTAATTTGAATGAAATTTAGTTCAGAGGGTTCAGAGAAGAGTGAGGAATGAATACAAAGCAAATGCAGAGTATTTTGATTTTCCAGTTTGTGTAAAGTTGAAAGTAAAATAAAAAGGTTGGACATTGAAGCAGGAGAGCACTGAAATAAAATACCTAAGGACATTATTAATATCAGGCATGGTTTAGGCAATACCTAGTTCTACAATGCCGACGGTTGGGGGACAAGCCTTGGAAATATCAAAAGAAGCGAAGTATCTAAGGGTCATTCTGGACTCCAAGCTCTCGTGGAGGAGAAAGACGGAAAAAAGAATGGAAAAAGGCCTGAATGCAATATACACCTGCAGAAAACTATTCGGCAAAAAATGGGGACTGCAACCGAGAATACTCAAGGATACAGCCAAAATTATGTATCCCTAAGAGGCCGAAACATTCCTCAAGGCAACGGACTACATAATGGTCAAATAAATATTTTTTCGAGGACAGGATAAAGGTTACTATGCCTTCAAGAGAAGTCTGGGACCAAACTCTACATAGGGAGAATGAGATAGCAATCTTCACAGATGCCGCAAAAACAAAACCCGGCACAGGAGCCGGAGTAAACTCAGACGCACTAAACATTCAAGAGTCATCCAAACTCAGGTATAATTGCAGCATCCTGTATGCTGAAATAATTGCTATTGAAAAAGCGGCAAAGCTATTGCTAGGGGAGGATAATGCGATATGCAATGTTACCATACATATGGATAGCAAATCAGCACATACAGTAAAATAAAAAATAGTGATGAGCTGCTAGAAAGCGCTGTCCTGGATCAGGAACAGAAATGTTGGACTAAGCTGGGTTCCGAAGTAGGGCCTCGGGACCGATGAGCTATGCCAATAATGCTTTGATGAGGATGAAACAATAGAGGACCTACTATGCTACTGCCGAGCCCTGCAGGAAGAACGCCTACACAACCTGGGGTAAAGTTTCCTGGTGAACCTGGAAGATGCAGGAAAGATAAGGATAATGGAAATACTGTACTTCGTAAAAACCATGCACTGGCACAAAACGAAGAAAGTAGGAACAAGTTTAGGATTTGGGAGGGAAACCACCCTGAAGAAGGGAATACAATGGGCCAATAGGCCTCTACAATTGTAGGGCAAACCCTTTAAAGCCTAACCTAACCTATGGTTCAGGCGATCCTGGAATTTGTCACTGATGAGTTTATACTGTAGAATCCAAAGTCCGTCTCCCTAAAAGCTTGACAAAATGCGTCGGTCTTGTAAATCATGGAAATCTTGGTAAATTCACGAGATCATACCTGTTCGAGTAGCCAACCTTTACCTCAACGTTATCCAAATCAACAAGGACGATGTCATAGCCACCTTCGAGGCTGTCGAAGGGATTTCAAGGTGTGAATCTGAAGAACTACAGGCAAAGAGGGAAATAAATCATTTAGCGACATTCTCTCACTTCGAGACATCTTGACATTATCTTTCCTCCACAGACATCTCAAGAATTTTGAAATATTCTTGATTTGATTGTTTTCACCGTCAGGTTTATCTAGCATCTATCTATCTATTGTGGCTACCTTAATTTAAAAGGAAAATTTTGTCTATTTGGGGGAGAATCCAAAGATTTAATTTCTTATTGTTTTACCTTATTTTGTTCATATTTTTGCCTGCCAGAGCTACTTTCAGGAAAGCAGCATTTTGCTCAATCCTAACGAGCATTTTAATTTAATCTTGTTATTATTTTAATTTTATTATTATCTTACCATTATTCTTAATTATTTAATTGTATTTTTTTATATTAAAATACTATATTTTTTTTCCACTTGCAATAGCTGTTCATACCTGCATACCTGATTCTGTTGGAAGGGAGTGTCTGTACAACAATCGTTATATATTAAATTTCCTTTGCAAGACACGCACTTTTTGACAGAATTCAGAGATTTAATATTCCAAATATTGGTGAACCTGATACTGCCTTATTCTTTTCTGGGTACCTACTCTACATAAAGATCACTGTTTGGAGTCTGGATCAGCTGAAGTGACGTCACCCCAGCAATCTATCCTCTTCCTGGAAACAGGAAACAAAACGAAAAGCTCCAGTTCACGAAAGTGAAACCCCAACACCCATTGTAAAGCTCCGGATTGGAAAGGTACATGGTATCAGATTCACCGGAAAAACCAAGCTGTCAACACTAAAATTTTACAGAAAGTAATATTTACTGTTACTCTATATTACAGAACATTGTAAACGAAATAAAATTATTGTTTGTTGGATTTTGAGTGGTTTCATTTGCACATAAAGGGACTACACGTTATCTTAATTTTTTGAAGTCCACGACCCTAGGTTATTTTACAAATTTCAGTTAATTTTTAACAATGCATTTTAGACTCTGCGAAGCGAAGCACGCAGCTACTAGATTTGAAAGGCTGATGAAAATTGTATTACGAGGATTTCCGTGGAGAGTATGCCTTGTCTACCTAATCTATATGTCATGAGAAAAACTTTTTTCAGAAGTATTTACTCGTATTCGCAGAGCTTCCGATTAAATAACAAGAAATGTTCACTCTTCCAACAAAGAATTGATTTTCCTAGAGGGATATCTACTGATGAGGGAAAAATCCAGGCAATTTGTGAATAGCCTCGACTTCAGGACAAGCAGGAACTAAGAACTATTCTTGGGTTCTGTACATATGGCAGACGATCTGGAGATAGATTTGCTAATGTAGCAGCACCGTTATACAAACGTTACCTACTGATGTGACTTACTTTTTGGGAAGCTGAAGGCAGCTGTTCCAATCCTGTGTACCCACGAATACGTGGAAGATTTATTTTGGTCCTACCGCAAATACACGATGGAGGAGGAAGGATCGTTGAATACTATAATGAAATGCTTGCCAAATTTTACAGAAATTACTGCGTTAGGAAAAAGTACTACTGGCAATATTTAGAGCATTGTATCATTTCCACAAGCCCCTTCATTGACAAAAATTTTCATAAGGAGAAACCATGCAACGCCAAAGTAGCCAAATTCGAAGGACAGGTGGCAAGATAGTTGGAGAAGTTGCTACAGTATAATTTTCATATTCAGACCAACGTGACAGGGAATTTGACCAAGAAGCCCATCTTTTGAATCGCTCAATGGAACTCACTGTTTTGTCGAACGTAGTTCACTGAAACGAACCTGCGAAAGTTCAGATGGCAAAACCCAATTAGTCGTGTCCAGAACAGAAATTATTCAAGTTTTAGAAGAAGTTTTTCTCTGGTCATCCGAAGCTCACTTGGGAGTCAAATAGACCTTGGACAAAATTTGTGACCAATTTTATCGGGTTGGCTAAAGGTCTGTTTCTGCAGAAATCACAAACCAGTCAGAGCGAATTTCATTGGTTGAAAACAGTCAGAAACTAGCTTCAACCAATGAAATTCACTCTGAATGGTTTGTGATTTCTGCAGAAACAGACCTTATAAACGATGTCACGACATGTTGCTGAATGTGTTCAGCATGCATGGCATATCTAGGGCCAGACACTTGATCTTTGGTTCAAATGAAGCAGTACAATGTAAGAATACCCTTCGAACGACTGGCAATAGCCATTCCTAGCCGGTCCATTCCTCTACGACGCTCAGTGGCAACAACTATACCTTGGTTGCCATGGACTATTTCAGCAAGCGTTCAGAAGTTTTCGCTGATCCAAACTGGGAAAGCAGGAAACCATTTGTAAATAAAACTGCATTCAGATCAACGTCCCAACTTGTAGTCACGATTACTTCCACAACGTTTGTGAACTACTAGACATTTACAATACCAGAACCGCATTGCATCCATTATCAAATGGCATGGCTGAGAGGTGTTACAAATTAGCTTGATTATTTGAACTTTAATATAAGAGATCCTAGGGTCGTGGAATTCAAAAAATTAAGATAACGTGTAGTCCCTTTATGTGCAAATGAAACCACTCAAAATCCAACAAACAATAATTTTATTTGATATCTGTGTTTAACAATATAGTGACAATGCCACTTTCTTGAAAACATGACAGTTGACAGCTTGGTTTTTCCGGTGAATCTGATATTTACAATGTACCTTTCCAATCCGGAGCTCTTCAATGGGTGTTGCCGGTGTTGGGGTTTCACTTTCGTGAACTGGAGCTCTTCGTGTTGTTTCCTGTATCCAGGAAGAGGATAGATTGCTGGGGAGACGTCATTCCAGCTGATCCAAACTCCAAACAGTGATCTTTATGTGGAGTAGGTACCCAGAAAAGAATAGGGCAGTATCAGGTTCACCAATATTTAGAATATTAAATCCCTGAATTCTGTCAAAAAGTGAGTGTCTTGCAAAGGAAATTGAAATTGAAGTTTAATATAAAACGATTGTTGTACAGACGCTCCCTTCCAACAGAATCAGGTATGAACAGGTATTTATTGCAAGTTGAAAAAAAAAAATATTTTAATAATTAAAAAAAAAAAAAAACAATTAAATAATTAGGATTATTGGAAAGATAATAAGAAAATTAAAATAATAACAAGATTAATTTAAAATGCTCGTTATGATCGAGTAAAAATGCTGCTTTCCTAACAGCAGCTCTGGCAGGCAAAAAATATGAACAAAATAAGGTAGGTAAAACAATAAGAAATTAAATCTTTGGATTCTTCCCCAAATAGACAAAATTTTCCTTTGACATCAAGGTAGCAGGTAGCTACTATAGATACTACAAGATAAACCTGGGGTTGAAATTAATCAAATCCAGAATATGTCAAAATTCTTGAGATGTTCTAATTAAAACTTTTTACTGAATTTTTGACCTGTTTGGATTTCTATTAAAACATTACACCCTTTAGTCGAAATAATAATTGAGGGAGTCAAACAGAAAATGGCTATTCAGGCCTCTGCCTAAATTCAATAAAGAGTTGATAGGGATGGACACAAAAATTGGGTTTTCACCGACTCTATTTAGAGCAAATGGTCCAATATTCCCACACTAACAATTGATTCTGAAAACCAGAGCAGCAGTACCTTTTTTAAAATCCAAAAATTTGAATTGACTTACCTCAGATAAACGTGGCACTACCAATTGACACTCACACAAAATGAAAGCCAACAATTAGATTTAAAAAAAAAATTAAAATACAATATTTATATTTCAAGAACAGATAAGATAAGATTTATCAGGTAAAAACTTATCGTTATTAAGTATACAGGGTCCCAACTATTTCATAGGGACAGCATTGATTGCTATCTTGGGAACGGTTAAAGTTACGAGGGTGTTTAAATTAGAAAAAAGTTTCCATTTTTGAAGAATGTTGAAAATATAATACTTTTGAATTTAAACTATGTCTCTAAAATGAATAGATCTCAAAATATTTGATAAATTTTTTTTTGCAAATTTCCAAAAATCACCCTGTTTTTGCGAAACTAATAGAAATTTGGCAACAATGAAAATATATTTTTAATATTCTTCAAAAATGGCAACTTTTTTCTAATTTAAAACGCCCTCGTAACTTCAACCGTTTCCAAAATAGCAATACCGTCCCTATGAAATAGTTGGGACCCTGTACATTATCATATCGTTGATAGTAAAATATATTGAAAAATCTAAGTATAAGGGAGAATCCAAAAATTAAGAGCAAAAATTAATCAAAATGAAGAGGACTTGCCTACCAGACTTCTGTTTAGGAAAGAGATCGTTTAAGAAACCAAAGCCCACAGGAAAACGATTCTGTGTTTTTTATACTTAACTGCATTTTAACCACCCAAAGGATCATATTCACTTCACAATGAAAACCCACGTGGAATAAAAGAGGATAGATAAAAATCCACTAGAATTATTTTAATTTAATATAATAATTTAAATTAAGGTTATGTCAAAAATAAAAAACTGGTAATTAATTAGGTCATTAACCCAAAAAATGATTATTTCAGAGATTAGAGAAAGACAGAAATATATCCATTTGCTAAAAGTGAGATAAACATAATTTCTTTGAATGAAAATACAAATGACTGACAAATGCGAAACAATTAAAATCATACTTTGAAAAATAAATCCATCAGGTACTAGATGGCAATACTGGTAAATAAATAAAAGATATTTGCATTTTACCCACATGATGGATAGATGGCAGCACTTGTATTATTTTGAACTTTGTGGATATTTTAGATTATTTTGCTGATTCTGAAATGGAAAAAATACGACTTTATAATGAAAATAAGAAGAGATGGAACATGTTACGTAAATGATAAATTTATCGTAACACAATGGAAATGAAAAAATATAAACTCTAAAAAATTGCATGTTCAATATATGCGGACGTTTCTTTTATGAATGATAACATTGCCGGACACGTGCAGGAAAGGGAAACATTCGACCTGCAATTTTTTCGTTTAAATGCAAATTTATTAGTTTCATTGTTTAAATGCATAACTAAAAATAATAAAAATTCTTTAATAAACCCAGAACCCATTAAAACTATATAGATACCGATGAGCGGGGCATCGTAAAAAAATTACTGCGCATTTTTACGGCTAGACGACTAATAAAATCGTGCGCACTGGCGTGATTAAAATTAATAGTTTTGTGCTTATTTTTAGCATTTAAATTCTACATAAAACTCAAAAGACTTTATTCACTAAATTGAAGCTTAGGTTTTTTATTACATTTTAATGAACGGAGTTTGAGAGCCCAATGACTGCTTTATTTAATTGATTAGGTATGTGTATTACTCTGGAAATGCTGCTATTAAACTGTTTATAGTGGTTGCACCATTAAATGACACCCCAAGAGAATTTTCCAGATGAATGGTCGGCATGTTAACATTCTCCACCATTCGTCCCCTTTTCGAAATGCAGAGTCGGTTGCAGCTCTATGACAAATTGTATGTCCGCTATGTGGCTCGGCTTCTCTTGGGTCACCTATATATTCTGACTCTGTGATGAATAGAGCAACATACTCCCAAAGCCAATATGCATATTGATAGATTATAAGAAAAATAGCTGCAACTTTTGTTGAAATCTATATCCGAGATGCAACTATGGAATGTTAAACATTTCTTTATAAAACTGAAGGGTGCATGGGATTTCTTTACCATTATATTGCACTATTTCGTAACTAGTTCTCCAATAAACAAAAGTATAGAGTCGCAACGAAACTGCTCTTAATTCAACCATTCTGTCAAATTCACCAAAAAGTCCCTCTCCCAGTCTAGTTTATCCACTATTTAAATTGTTTAAAACAGAAACCGCCGGACTCTCCGCTTAGTCCCGACTAGATTATCGTATTCCGAAAGCTTAGAACGGTTCGGCGTGCTTAAAACCGGCACGAGTCGTTAAAGACCCTTTAAATGGTTTTAGTTTGGGGTAGGACTGTTTTTATTCCGTTTTGCCAATCCGATGGGGTAATTTTGTTTCGTGTGCAGTTTGCGGTCCGCTTGATTAAAATCGCAATGTGTGTGTCGTAGTCCTCTATGTCATGAAATATTCCAGATAGTTATGCTTCAAATTGAATAATTGAAGTAACTGTTACAGAACGTGCATTTGAGAAAATCCAACAAGTTTCTTGCTCGACATTTCAAAGCGTATTGCATACATAAAAGACAATCATAGTCCTTTATGTTCACATCAAAGAAAAAATGTATTCGCAACCGAGGGTTTTAAAAAGCAAAATTACATCAAAGACTTTGGAGGAAACGTAATTAGAAGGCACGAAAAGGTAGCCTGGGTTTCCCTCAAAATGCTTTTGTTATCTCAGTTCATATTATATGAAGTAAACGCTGTGCTGTAATGGAGGGCTTTGTTATCCAACTTTTGTTTGAGAGAAGCGAAACATACAGTTAAAATATCAGCATGTCAATCTTGGAATTGGGTATTACATAAAAATAAAATTTACTAGTTTAATAAAAATGCAGCTCAATTTTTACGACGTCAATAAATATTGCAATAAACTTTCAAGGAAACTGAAATTAAATACTGTTACCGTTTATGGACCGACTCAGGGCTCTGTTAGCAGAAATAGGTTTGCTTCACTTTTCTAATAAATTATTTCTGAATAAATATAAAATGGAAAGTTTCCCTCCTATATTCCCTGCAAACTGCTTAGGCGTAGGCGTTTTCCCCTTTGGTTTACCAAGGGATCATTTCACATCATTTTCAAAAAGGTAAAAGTCCGTCGACACCTGCAACCTCAAAACATAATGTTCGCTTACACAATGCTGGGGAACAAATTTACTTCTGGTCTAGATGGCATTCCCAGTTTCTTGTTGAAGGATTATTTCTTTGTCATGACCCCTCCCCAGTGTTGCACTTATAACTTCATACTGTGCAATGGTGTATTTCCGGAAATCTGAATTAGTGGCAAAATCTGCCGTATTCTCGAGACAGGTGATCGTTCCCTAGTCGAAAATTATCATGGTAATTTTATCTTGTATGGGTTTAGGTTTAAGTTTTGTTGTGAGTCCGATGTCGGTCCTTCCACTGCGACCTGCGCTCTATTGTGGCTCACTCCGAGTTTATATTTCCCCCATCAGTCCAGCCCTTCTTATGATGGTGAAGATAAGTGTGGGGGGGCATGCTTTATATGGGTTGTCCAAGTTCAACTTGATAAAATAAATTAAAAAAAAAAAAACACTAAAGATTGAGATTGCGATAAAATTTTGTGTGATTATTGCCATTATAAGTGAATTATAATATCATTTAAATATCCTCCACGGGACCTCCTGCAGGATTCAATCCTGATGAGTTAATTTTGGCAACTTTTTGGCACATTTCAGGCAATATCCCGGTCATAATTTGCCGAATATTATCTTACAACGCGTCAATCGTTAGAAGATTGTTGGCATAAACAAGATCTTTCACATATCCTCACAAGAAGAAGTTCAACGGTGTTAGATCACAGGACCGTGTTGGCCAATTAACATCAGCCAATCTCAAAATTACTCGTCCCGGAAAATTTTCTCGTAACAAAGCCCGATTATCTCTTGTGTGACTTCTGGTCCTGTCTGCGGTGGTGAAACGATCCATATTCTAAAATGGCAACCATTCAACTACACAACTACCTGTTTTGTTAACATGTGTCCTTGACCACCATTAAATGTCACGCGTCTACTTTCTCAACCACAAAATGGATAACCCTATATATTGGGGTCGAACAGACTGGCTCTGAAGAGTCTCATTAGGAATGCAAGCAGGATCCCAAGTTTGTTCTGTAGTAGAGCAGGCAAAATGCCGTCTTCCCTAGGCAATTTAGAAGGGAGGAATGATCCCTTTATGGCCGCCGCTGTAATTATTTTGTTGGCTGTCAACCTGTCTTCTCTTCCAGGTCGTTTTATTCGATCACTGGGTTGGGCATCCTGAGGGCCATTCATCAGCAGACTTCCTGGGAAGTTCTCTGCGAGAATCTCTAACGTTTTTTTCCCAGATTGTATGTAGGATCCATCTGGGCATTTTATCGACCCTAACTCCTGCACACGCGAACTTGTGGATTCGCGCGCTGCTAGGAACATCTATTATGCCCTTGCATAGCTTCCTTCAAGATTCTGTTTTTGCCTTTCTTATTGCTTTGTTGTAATTCGTTAGAGCAGCTCTATAGGTTTCCCAGTTACCTGTTGTTTTAGCTCGGTTAAACAAATTCCGAACTTCTTTCCTCAATTTATTTAGGCCATTGTTCTACGAGGGTGTGCTTCTGTTATCTTTTTTAACCCTTGATGGACAGTTTTCTTGAAAAGCTGATATGGTGGCATCGGTAATTCGTTCCGCCATGTAATCCAGCTGCTCACGATCTCTGATGGACAAAGTGAAGTCACGCAAGTTTTTTCCAAGGGACGTTTTAAATCCGTCCCAATCAGTATTCCTTGCGTTTCTGTACTCCACGGCCTGTCGTGGGCCCGTGTTTATTTCAAACTTTATGTTCCTGTGGTCCGAGCATGATGGCTCGGATGACACGCGCCAGTCGATTGTTTTATTAGAAATAAAGTTTAAGCTAATTGTCAAGTAGTTTGTTAGTAGTTAGTACCTCCTTCCTGTTTATAGTTACAAAGGTTGGCTCTGAGCCTGAATTATTTATGATGGTAAGCCCCTCTTTCAATAAAAAGTTGAAT
This sequence comes from Ceutorhynchus assimilis, assembly GCA_917834065.1. Taxonomy (NCBI): domain Eukaryota; kingdom Metazoa; phylum Arthropoda; class Insecta; order Coleoptera; family Curculionidae; genus Ceutorhynchus; species Ceutorhynchus assimilis. The sequence goes on from OU892285.1 coordinate 9,128,118, forward strand.
AAGAACTCACCTCTGTCGTTGATATCGGTGCTTCCCCAAGCTGTATGGTGGGCGTTGGCGTCGCACCCTAGCGCCAATTGAATGTTCTTCCTCTTGCAGTGGGCATTTAGTTCTACCACAATTCTGGGAGGAGGAACTTCTGCGTCTCTGTCTCCAGGAAAGCATGTTAAGCAGGCGATTAATTCCGTCCCGCTCTTGCTCGTTCTTTTATCGAGGGCGTAGTCGGCAAGTTAGCTAATAGAATCAAGAGGCCCTTATGAATTGTCAGGGGGGAGCTGCAGTACTGCCTGAGCATTGCTTTCCAACACCCCTTTTCGTCTGTTCGTCAGTACGGTTTCCTTTGCTGTTCTAAGTTAGCTTTTCCCATCATATTTTGCTGGATCATCTTCTCGATCGCCTCCCAGTCGTTTTCGGAGCGGAGCAGTAGTTCTACGTTGTTCTCTGTGGTTATCTCTTCTTCAATAGTCTGTTCGGCTGCCCTTCTCTCGGCACTCAACTGCTGGCACTGGGCACTGGAAAATAGTATGCACATTTGTGTCCTCCTGTTCACACGACCAACATCTGGGGGACTCTGTTTTTTGATTTTGTGCAGGTATGAGCAAAACGTCCCATGCCCTGTTATCGCCTGAGTCATTCATTAGTTTATCTCACCCCACTTCCTATTACACCATTTACTCATGTCCCAAATGAAGATTTTGGTGACTCCGTTGTAGTCATTCCACCTGTTTTGCCAGGATTCCAGCGTCCTTTTTCTAGCCTCCTGCTTTCCAGTGTCTCTCTGTTGGTATGGTAATGAGACTTCTTCGGCTTTGAGATCTATTGGTGAGAGCGATGCGATCGCCAATATCGCAGTTGTTGGGATCGTTTTATATGCCGATGTGATTCTAATGGCCAGTTGCCGGTTTAATCTCTCCATCATATCCCTCTAGTGTTTGAACTTTAGCGCCTTCGTTCATATAGGCGCACCATAGGTAAGAACTGACTGTGCCGCCGTTGCCAGCATGCGCCTTCTACTGGCCCTAGGGCCGCCGATGTTGCTTGTTATTCTCATTATTGCCATCACCATCTTCGAGGCTTTCTTGCAGGTTTCCTTGTTATGGGTTGTCATTTTCATATTCTTATCGATATGTATACCCAGATACTTTAGTGAAGTCGTGCTGTGTACTTCGACTCCTATGATTATGCCAATTCCTCGTCATTTCCGTCTGCCCTGCAGTAGAACTATTTCTGTCTTTGCGGCGGCTATTCTTATGCTCAGTTCATCCAGTTTTCTTATTACCCTGTTTACAGCATGTTGCGTGATTTCCTCCAATTTTGCACCCTTCTTTGCCTTTGTCACTACAGCTATGTCATCAGCGTATGCGATGATCTCCACCTCTTTCCTAAGATTAGGTCTTTCGACGCTATCATAGAAGACATTCCAGAAGGTCGGGCCAAGTACAGATCCTTGAGGTACCCAGAACGTCGTGCGCATTTTATTGTTCTCGGTTATTACGTGTCTGTCTTTTAGGTATGACTGTGCGCTTCTAACAATGTAAGGGCTAATAGTAGTTTCCCTCATTGCTTCGATGACTTTAGGCCCTGGCGTAGAGTTAGGCATTCTGTACATCGAGTGTAATCATGGCAGAAAACTCTTGGTTCTTTACAGCTTTCTCTTCGATTTTTTCAACAATAACCTTTATATGACTCGCCGCATCAATGGTGCATCGTTTAGGTAGGAACCCATACTGGTTTCTATGTACTAATATTTTTTCTTCTAGCTCAGATTGTAAATAAATAAATAAATAAATAAATCTTCTTTATTTTCCATAAGGACAAATTTACATTTGTATAGGAAATTGTCAAAAAAGTATCTAAAACTAAAAACAAAACAAAAAAACAAGCAACATGGCTACATACACATATGCATTACATTACATTACATACATCGAGCAAAATAAAATATCACAATATATCAGATAAAAACTCCTCAACGGAATATAAACACCTTGCTACTAAAAGTTCCTTTGGTTTTTGTTTAAAGCTATTTAAATTATCACACTTTTTTATATTATCCGGCAAAAGATTAAAAAATCTAAGGCCGCTTACACTAGGAAGTTAAACAGGTTTTTTATATTTGGCAATAGGTACTCTAAAACTATCTTTAGATCTAGTATTAATAGTATGTATATCACGGTTGTACAAAAATATATCTTTGTTCTTAAAAACATAGACACACATTTCTAATATATAAAGACTAGGCAGAGTTAATATTCTAAAGTTTTTAAAAAACTGTTTACATGAAGTTATTTTGGAGACACCTGCAATACATCTAATAGCCCTTTTTTGAGCCAAAAATACCCTTGAAGAGTCGCTAGACCAACCCCACAAAATAATACCATACCGAATTCTACTTTCTATCTGAGCATAATAAACCTGCAACAATTGCGCTTCATTAAAAATAGGTTTTAGATTGTATAAAAGATAAATATTGGAACTCAGTTTGGACAACAAAAATTCACAATGGTCCTTAAATGTCATATTTTGATCCAAAAATATCCCAAGAAACTTGACATCAGTGGCTGATTCTATTGCAACATCATTCATACTGATATTCAGTTTTGCACATGGTTTTTGAATGTGATGAAATCTGATAAATTTTGTTTTTGTAGGATTTAAATATAAACTGTTCAAATTAAACCAATCATTTATCTCGTTTAAAGCCGTGCGACTACTGTTTTCCAAACAGGCATCACATTTCCCTCTCTTCGACACCGTAAAGTCATCGGCAAACTTTACAAACGTCGTTTCTCGAAAGCTATAAGAGTTGGCTTGTAGCAGATTATCCAAGTCATTTATATATAAAATAAATAGAATAGGGCCAAGTATAGACCCTTGGGGCACCCCCATATCTAATGATACCAACTCTGATTTTACCTCTCTACATATACCACTATCTGTATGCATCATGCTAACATACTGTTTCCGAAAAGTCAGAAACGATTTTATAAAGGTTAAAGGGGCCCCCTGTATACCACAAGAAATTAATTTTCGCAATAATAAGCCATGATCAAGACAGTCGAATGCCCTACTGAGGTCACAAAAAACCCCAACAGGGCACTCGCCAGTCTCCACAGCGTCCAATATGGATTCAAAAAATGCTGTAACTGCCTGGACAGTTGACCTACCACTGCGGAAGCCGTATTGGCTATTGGATAAAATTCCCTGCTGATCCAAAAAATTCATAAGCCTGTCTAAAAAGGCATATTCGAAAATTTTGAAAAAGTCACAGTAACAGTCACTGGTCTATAATTATTTATATCTCTTTTGCTATCCCTCTTATGAATGGGTGTAATTTTACCAGTTTTCAAGACCGATGGAAATGCACCCACACAAAATGATAAATTAACTAAAAACGTAATAGGCTTGATAATAAATATCAGTATTCGTTTGACCAAAAAATTAGGAATTTCATCGCAACCAGATGATTTTTTGTTTTTCAGTTTTCCCGTAAGTAAATTAAAAAGGTCACTTTCTAAGTACGGATACAAAAAGTTTACATGGTTTTGAGTTGCATTTATATCAGAACATACTGAGTGTGTGAAATTTATATTTGAGATATTTTTGGTTATTTTGATAGGCTCATTTTTAAAAAAATAATTAAACTTACTTGCCACCACTTCGGGGTCAGTAATCATAGAGTTATTTTCTAATATTCGAATATTACTAAATTTTTTTTTTCTTATTTGTGATCTCACTTGTAGTGTTTCCTTTATTACTGTCTCAAGTGGCTTTCCCGCAGCGTCGAGCAGGAACAGTGGTCGGAATGTTGTTGGTGCCGCAAGATCCTTTTTTGGTTTCGGTATTAGTACTAATCTTGCCGTCTTCCATACCTCTGGATAGATGCCTTTCCTGAGGCATGTATCTCTGTGTTGTTGAGGGCACATATCTGTATTACCTCTGCTGGGATGTTGTCCGGACCAAAGGCCTTCTCGGGTTTAAGTTACATACACGCTCTAAGCAGCTCATTCGCTCGGGGGATCTCCTCCTCGTTAGTCTGGATTTCCTGACACTCTCCTATTTCACACTTGGGAAATAACAGTTCTACTTGTTCTATCACTGTCTCTTCGCTAAAGTTCCTATTTTGAATTTGTCAGTCACGATTCGGTATGTAAGTCCCCAGATGTCGTTATCCAGTTCATTCCATAAGTTTCTCCATTCTAGATCTTTCTGTTTCCTGATTGCATCAGAGCTTTTTTCAGTCTTTTGTATTCGTCCTGCGCCTCAAGTTTAGCCTGTTCCGTAGCCTGTCTTTTCTGGATTCTCTGTGAATTCCTTCTGGTTTTCTTTTGTCTGCTATGTCGAGTGTCCACCAGTACACGGGTTTGTGTTGGGGGCAGGGGTTGCCTCTTTTTGGCAACACTGTGTTGCAAAGTTGTGCATTTCATCATCTTCTTCGGTCCGTCTCCAACTTAGGCTTTCGGGTCCACTGATCGTTAGCTTCCAGCCACCCTTCCTCCTGTGTTCGTTTCCTGTCAGAGTTTTGTTTCTCTATAGGTCGAAGAGTATAGTCCTGTGGTCGCTAAAGTTTTCATTGTCTACGTCAACTGTCCATGTGGTATTTGTATTTGTATCCCTATAAAGCTGTCGCCGTTCTTATCACAGAGGTCTATCTCGATATCGATTCTCCTACGATTTGGTTCTTGGCCTAAGATGATGTCAATTTACTCTTTCCCCGCTGTTTGTGTTAGCAGATCGTGGGCTGCTCCGCATCTGTTCATATTTAATCGCAGGAACTTCAGTACCACTGTCCCGTTATTTTTGTTAGGGGCTATTGAGACCTGCCGACCTTCTGTTTATGGAGAGAGCCCTGTGGAATGCTTTGAAGTTTCCTGATCCTGCCTTATGTCCTTCTTGGTCACACAGTGGGCATTAATTATCTTCTTTTTGGCATGTTTTTGCCTTGTCCAGTGTCTCCACATTTGAAACAACTCTCTCTTCTGTTGGGGCCGGAGCAATCTCTTACAAGGTGTTCGTACTCCCAGCATTGGTTGCACCTAACCAAATGTAATCTTTTCTCCAGTCTGCACCTAACTATCCCTATCCGTATGTATTTCTCCTGTATTAGGCGGTCCGCTCTTCCTTTGTTAACATTATGGTGATGGCTTGAGTGTTGCCTGAATTTGTTCTGAATTTTCATAGGCGTATTCCTTTTCCTCCATCTTTCCCAGCACGTCTTCAACGGCCGTCATCACCTCCTCTGTGGTTGTAGATATATCTACCCCTCTTATGTGTACCCCTTCCTTCGGGTTGGGCTCTTCTAATCCGCTCCTTCTGATGTTTGTTTCTTCGTCAAACCCCTAATTTTCTGTTCCAGTTTTATAGCTTCCGCGTTTTTTTCTGTCGTTATTATCAGCTTTCCCTGCTTTGCTTGCCTTATCGATTTTATCATTTGGCTTTTTTCTGAGTTTCTTACATTCTGTTTAACATCTTCCAAGATTTGTTTGTAGTCTCTATCCTTTTGAACTATTATCAATGTTGCATATGTCATTTTTTACCTTGGCTTTGTCTCTTTTATGTAGCTTTGTGTGGTATATATGTCAGCATTAGTGTCTGCTCCTTGAAAAACCATTTCCACCATTTTTCGAAATTTCTCTAGGCTTATGCGTTTGATGTGGTGTAGGGCCACCCACTCCTCTTGCCTGGTTTTTTCGCGGAGCCTTTTCAGCGATTCCCATAGTCCAAAGTCACTGTCGTCTTACCGTATTTTCACCATTTTGTGTCCTCTTGTGGGTCCCAAGATTCCTCTTATCCTCGTCGTCTGTTCTAGCATATCCGGGTATCTTTTTTTGTAGAGGGCCTGTATGCTTTCCTTCATATTTTGGTCTGATGGCTCTACCAACACTACCTTGACTGTATTTGTTTTTGTTTCTATCGGGTTTCGAACCTTGATCTCTGTTTTTTAAAAGCCTCTTCTGCCCACTTGAGATTCTCCAGGGTTCTGAATTTTTCGTATGTTTGTGTTCCACTAAGTGTATATACCGTCTGCTCGGCTGAGTCTTCAAAGATTTCTGTTTACGTTCCCATGTCCTGGGTAGCTCTTTTTGTGCCTGTTTGGGTATTTCCTTCTGCTGCCGGTTTTTCCTGGCTATGCGTGGTTTGTGTGCCCGGAGTGATTGTCTTTTCCAGTTTCTCAGTTGAGCAGATGTGTCAGACATCTCCTGCTGCCCTTGGACTTGTTTAGACGTCTGCTTCGAAGGTCATTTTCTCGGTCTGCTCGTACCTCTGTTTTTCTAACCATTGTGTGATTTGACTCCCAGTTAGCGTTTTAATATGTTTTATGAGTTTTTGGGCGATATCCTTAACCGTTCTTTTGGTGTTTTGCTCTAGGTTTTTAACTAGTTCTGCGCTTAGCTTTGTGATCATCTCTATTGTTTCTTTATGTTCTGGACTTTATTTTTTCTTATATACCCTTTCCACATCTGGGGTTGGTGTGTCCTGAGTATCTGGGCTTCCTTTTTATACCTTCAGAGCTGCTGAGGGAAGTGCTTCTTTGCAGTCTTTGGAATAATTGCGAAAACTTCGATTCCGTTTTGTTTTTTGCTTCAGTATGCATCTATCTTGCTAGAGTCGGTGTCTCTTCCAACAAGTAACGTCGATTTAAGCATGGGATTGGGGAGACAAACCTTGGGATCATATTTTATTGATTGAACTATCTTGTGGTCTCATCATATTATTTCTGGTAAATGCTGGGATTGGTGACCGATACTTAACTCTACAAGTTATTCTAATCTCGTTCACTTGTGTTCATATGATTTCTATACCAGCATCGTCAGTTATGCCACTTTTTCCCAGTCTTCGAATAGAAAGGTATAATAAAATATTATGGTCAATATCCTGATTGTATAAGTCAATCAAAAATCTATTTGCGAAAGTAATTTAAAAATAAAACTTGGCCTGGAAAGACTATTAAATAGGAAACGTGACAAGCTTGGAAAATGTTTCGGGAAGTCAAGACGGCTAAAAATGCGAAGTGCATCGATTCCGAATTTATTCGACTACATTAATTTTATTCTTGTGACAGAAAAATTTGTTTTCGGATCGCATTATTTTAAAATGCAATTTATAGAGCGGCAGAAGACATTTTTCCATTATAATACAGTATATTCCAAACAACAAATTAAAAACGTTTTTGTTTTATTTTCTGAATTCTCTTGCTGATTTTTCACAGTTTCATCAATAAAACTTTTAGAGTTTGAATGGGGATTTTTGGTACTAAATTACCAAATTTTAGGAAACTTGTAGAATTAATTAGGTTCATACTCAAGAAACTCAATTATATGTGCCAAGTTAAGTGCCAACGCTTGTTTTCCACAAACTCTGCGGAGGTTTGATGTAATTTGTTACAGATATCTGCAACGTAAAATAAGCTCTCTAATATCCAATAAAACTTTTTCGTCGTTTGTCGTCATAATTGTCAATACTCAAAGACTTGGACATATTTATTCTTCTGCAAAAACAATTTCCATTCGAAATCCAGTTATAAATTCGGCCACACTGCATAATTTAAAGATATCTGTCAAATCAAATACGAAATGGGCTTATCCAGATTTATCCGGGATAGGGGCAGGATTAATATAAAACCATTGACTCACCCTGGGGGAGGACGATTTTTTGGACAGATTATTGTTTCCTGGTGTTGACGAGGGACCTCTAGCCGAAAAAGATTACTTAAGATGATTTACGAATTTGATCGTCGTTGACAGGGTAAAAATTTGTTCAGAAAATAGATTAGAAAACTGGAAAAGTTATTTTGTTTCAAAACTTCCTTTCAAATGGAATTAATAAGTCATAGTTTGTTTTGACGACATAATGCCTGGAAGACAAGTCAGGAATGGGAAAGCTTTCCCTATCTGTTCATCGATAATTTTTTGTAAAATCAGAAAAGTATCTTATAAATAGGTAGGTAGGTAATCATTTTTTATTGAATGCCCGTAAACCAAAAATGATTACAGTTCTCCCCAACACTGACCCATAGAACCTAAAATTCAAACATTACACATTGCGGCTGGTAAATTGTTTACCGAAATTTAATTATTCCGCTCGGCGGACCATTTCGCAATGAATGAAGCAATTAATATTTTTATGAGATTTATTATCGTTCGTAAATTAAATAAATCCCCGACAAATTTATCAACCTAGAACAAAGCAATTTCATTTAATTAGCGTGCAGATGGCGCACTTTTAAGGTAATTTTTCAAGAGATATTGTTAATCGATCGATACACCATAACTAGTTTACAAATGTTTGGCTTTCGACAGTTTTCGTTTATAGCTCAGATTTTAACCTCGAACTTTTCCCCAAAAGTTAACATTTATTGGCTTACTGGAGCCGTTTAATTGAGTTTTAGGGGGGGTTTAAACTCCGGCGAAAAGTTAAAGATCCAATATTTGTTTTGTCTGTCGAGTTTAGCTAGAGAGTGCTTAAAATGTTATTACAAGAAGTTACATAGAAAATCTGTTAAAACAAACATTTTAATCTTTTTGGTAGATTTAGATTATCTCTTGTCTCTTATCTTATCCAAGCTAAGTTTATGTTATTATTGACATTCTAACATCTTGCCTCGGCATGATAAATTACTTTGAGTGTCTTTTTGTAGAGTTGCAATTTAACCAGACTTGAGTTTATTGATGAAAGGCTTTGTGGAACTGACAGCATTCTTAGCGATGCAATTAATCTAATTGCTTACTGGAATTTTTCTCTGAGTAAATTATGTATTGGAAAACTCATACTCTTCGTCAAACTGTAAGACTTGGCAACTAACACAAAATTTCTTATGAGTTTCAGCTAAAATCGTTAAAAAAAAAATGTCTCCCAACAATAGTCCTAACTAACCTTTGAATTCAAATCGAATTAATTTTCTTGACGCTCTTTTAAAATTCCCTTTATTCATTGAATAATGTAAGCTTCACGTTAAAGTGCCAGACTGGGTATTTCTGCAATTTAAATTCCAATTCTTGGGCTAATGGCAGCTCTAAATTCACTGCCTCAGATCTTTTAATGACTCGTTATTTTTCTGGGTGGATTTACTTAAACCCGATTTTGTGTCATGGATGAAAAAATATGTAGGAGTCTTGTGTACGACACAACGTAGGTGCCTTTTAGTTTCCTTCAAATTTCACGTTAAATCTAGATTTCGCTCAAAGCTCAACTATGTCAAATTAGAATGCACTGTTACATGTCTAATTTTAAGTCAGTCAAGTTAGGAGATTGTTCGACATATTTTTGCTGCCTTTGGTCTTTTACTGCTCTGTCCTTGCCTGATTTTGCCTAGCACGGAATAAAGGGAACTAGGGTTTCACGAGATTCTCGAAATTCGAGATTTCTCGTCTCGTCTCGTCTCGATTTCGAGACGAGATCGAGACGAGACGAGAAATCTCGAATTTCGAGAATCTCGTGAAACCCTAGTTCCCTTTATTCCGTGCTAGGCAAAATCAGGCAAGGACAGAGCAGTAAAAGACCAAAGGCAGCAAAAATATGTCGAACAATCTCCTAACTTGACTGACTTAAAATTAGACATGTAACAGTGCATTCTAATTTGACATAGTTGAGCTTTGAGCGAAATCTAGATTTAACGTGAAATTTGAAGGAAACTAAAAGGCACCTACGTTGTGTCGTACACAAGACTCCTACATATTTTTTCATCCATGACACAAAATCGGGTTTAAGTAAATCCACCCAGAAAAATAACGAGTCATTAAAAGATCTGAGGCAGTGAATTTAGAGCTGCCATTAGCCCAAGAATTGGAATTTAAATTGCAGAAATACCCAGTCTGGCACTTTAACGTGAAGCTTACATTATTCAATGAATAAAGGGAATTTTAAAAGAGCGTCAAGAAAATTAATTCGATTTGAATTCAAAGGTTAGTTAGGACTATTGTTGGGAGACATTTTTTTTTTAACGATTTTAGCTGAAACTCATAAGAAATTTTGTGTTAGTTGCCAAGTCTTACAGTTTGACGAAGAGTATGAGTTTTCCAATACATAATTTACTCAGAGAAAAATTCCAGTAAGCAATTAGATTAATTGCATCGCTAAGAATGCTGTCAGTTCCACAAAGCCTTTCATCAATAAACTCAAGTCTGGTTAAATTGCAACTCTACAAAAAGACACTCAAAGTAATTTATCATGCCGGCAAGATGTTAGAATGTCAATAATAACATAAACTTAGCTTGGATAAGATAAGAGACAAGAGATAATCTAAATCTACCAAAAAGATTAAAATGTTTGTTTTAACAGATTTTCTATGTAACTTCTTGTAATAACATTTTAAGCACTCTCTAGCTAAACTCGACAGACAAAACAAATATTGGATCTTTAACTTTTCGCCGGAGTTTAAACCCCCCCTAAAACTCAATTAAACGGCTCCAGTAAGCCAATAAATGTTAACTTTTGGGGAAAAGTTCGAGGTTAAAATCTGAGCTATAAACGAAAACTGTCGAAAGCCAAACATTTGTAAACTAGTTATGGTGTATCGATCGATTAACAATATCTCTTGAAAAATTACCTTAAAAGTGCGCCATCTGCACGCTAATTAAATGAAATTGCTTTGTTCTAGGTTGATAAATTTGTCGGGGATTTATTTAATTTACGAACGATAATAAATCTCATAAAAATATTAATTGCTTCATTCATTGCGAAATGGTCCGCCGAGCGGAATAATTAAATTTCGGTAAACAATTTACCAGCCGCAATGTGTAATGTTTGAATTTTAGGTTCTATGGGTCAGTGTTGGGGAGAACTGTAATCATTTTTGGTTTACGGGCATTCAATAAAAAATGATTACCTACCTACCTATTTATAAGATACTTTTCTGATTTTACAAAAAATTATCGATGAACAGATAGGGAAAGCTTTCCCATTCCTGACTTGTCTTCCAGGCATTATGTCGTCAAAACAAACTATGACTTATTAATTCCATTTGAAAGGAAGTTTTGAAACAAAATAACTTTTCCAGTTTTCTAATCTATTTTCTGAACAAATTTTTACCCTGTCAACGACGATCAAATTCGTAAATCATCTTAAGTAATCTTTTTCGGCTAGAGGTCCCTCGTCAACACCAGGAAACAATAATCTGTCCAAAAAATCGTCCTCCCCCAGGGTGAGTCAATGGTTTTATATTAATCCTGCCCCTATCCCGGATAAATCTGGATAAGCCCATTTCGTATTTGATTTGACAGATATCTTTAAATTATGCAGTGTGGCCGAATTTATAACTGGATTTCGAATGGAAATTGTTTTTGCAGAAGAATAAATATGTCCAAGTCTTTGAGTATTGACAATTATGACGACAAACGACGAAAAAGTTTTATTGGATATTAGAGAGCTTATTTTACGTTGCAGATATCTGTAACAAATTACATCAAACCTCCGCAGAGTTTGTGGAAAACAAGCGTTGGCACTTAACTTGGCACATATAATTGAGTTTCTTGAGTATGAACCTAATTAATTCTACAAGTTTCCTAAAATTTGGTAATTTAGTACCAAAAATCCCCATTCAAACTCTAAAAGTTTTATTGATGAAACTGTGAAAAATCAGAATGAATTTTTTTTTTCGAGACGAGATCGAGAAAAACAGTTCCAGATTTTTCGAGATCGAGAAATTTGTTCGAGAATTCTCGATCTCGAAAAACTGTCAGTTGGTGCTGCAATACCTTAAATACAGGGTGTCCCACGGTGGATGGCGTATTAGACGTTTATGGAGAACTAAAAAGAGGATCATTTTGAAAATTTGGCAACCGGGATAAACAACCATGATCTACACTTTGAAAATATTTTTGTTTATCCGCTGTTGTCGCTTATACTCTAAACCAGTGGCAACAGCATTATTTTAAATGGAACACCCTGTATGAGATTACATATTTTGATTTGATTTGATGTGATATACCCTATACCTAAGTTCAACTGTTTTGGAAATATTGACAGCTGAAAATTGACTTTTTGCAACTTTGACAGGCTGTAAAACCTGAACGGTTAATTTTAGAGAAAAGCCGATTTTACATTCTTATCTTAGATTTTTATGAACTATCATCTGACACCAACTTTGAATTTAACCGGAGATTGAATTTCATTGGAATTTTCAATCATGGATTGAATTTGAAGTTGGTACCAAATGAGAGTTTATAAAAATCTAAGATAGGAATGTGAAATCGGTTTTTCTTTAGAATTAACCGTTCAGGTTTTACAGCCTGTCAAAGTTGCAAAAAGTCAATTTTCAGCTGTCAATAATTCCAAAACAGTTGAACTTAGGTATAGGGTATATCACATGAAATCTGCTCAGTATTTTATGCAGAATCCAAATATGTGATGATATGCGGGGTGTTCTATTTAAAATAGCACTGTTGCCACTGGTTTAGAGTAGAAGCGGCAACACCGCATAAACAAACATATTTTTAAAGTGTAGACTATGGTCGTTTATCCCGGTTGCCAAATTTTCAAAATGATCCGCTTTTTAGTTCTTTATAAACGTCTAATACGCCATCTACCGTGGGACACCCTGTATACAATGACGCTAAAGCACACACAACACACACTGCAACTTGCAATCTATCTAATATAATAATATCGTCAAAATAACATAAAGACGTAGTAGTAAGGGGTAGTGCTTCCCTGCACCCCGCTACTCCCGGGCCCGGTGCCCCCGGTGGTTCTCGGTGGTCCTTATTTCAGCTCCGTTTAGACCGTTTATCGTTCGCAAAGCCATAAAATGTCATAAATTCAACCTTATTTCTATTGTATTATTCTTCAAAAATGTTAGTTCAAGCTAATATACAGGGTGAATTTGAAATAAGTGCGCATTCTGTTATGGTAGATAGAGTACAGTAGGACGATCACTTTTTGCATAGGTACATGTGTCCGCAAACGTCTCGTTAAGAAAATACAGAGTGTTGAAATTTTCGGAAAATTTTTATTTTTTGTCTTTAGATTCAAAATGCCTTGAGCAATTTTGTTCAATTTTTCAAAGAGTGTTTGCAATGTTTTCAAACATCTTTTTAAAAAATTCGTTTGAGTTCCACTTTTCCTGGACTGGACCTAGAGCGACTCTTATTTTGTCAGAAGAAAAAAGTGGTACACCCCTGGGCTTTTTGACAAATTAAAAACTATTTTTTTGATTCCCTATTTAATTGTAAGCAAAAAATGGAACCCGAATTCTGCTTGTTCGATGCGACGCTTACAAGATAAAAAATAGAAATCAATGTAATGTTTGGAAAATCTCGTTGTTCAATATACTCCACTCTGTTCACATTACACCGGAAACTGAAGAACAATGAAGTTAAAAAAGGTTATGTCATATTATTATATCGCAAACACTCTCTGAAAATTTGAACAGAATCGCTCAAAGCCTTTTGAATCTAGAAGCAAAAAGTCAAAATTTTCCGAAAATTTCAACACTCTGTATTTTCTTAATGAAACGTTTGTGGACACATGTTTCTATACAAAAAGTGATTGGCCTACTATACTCTATCTATCATAACAAAATGCGCACTTATTTCGAACACACTTATTCTTCACGAAGAAAGAAAGAATTTTAAACTTTCGTACCTATCTAGGTAAATTCTAAATTCATGGCTAAAAGATGAAATTAAAAAAAGATAAAGGATTTGTTAAATTTTTGAAAAAATATTTTTTTTTTATGTATGGGCCAATAATCGGTGTTTTTTTTTTGTAACATGTAGCTCTGTATTTTAACGTAATTTTTTTAATAGAAAACATTTTCCCCTTTCTTCTGGTGCAGACTTATGTATACCTATCTACATATAATATATTTTAATAACATTCAATTTTGTTTTCGAGACTCTCGAAATTTCGAGAATCTCGAATCGAGATCGAGAAATTGTCTTCGAGAAAAACATCGAGACGAGATTTTGTTGATTTCTCGTCTCGATGATCGCGACGAGACGAGAAATTGCCTTCGAGACGAGATTTCTCGTCTCGATGAAACCCTAAAGGGAACTAATAGTATAAAATCTTTAATATATATTTCACATAACAGTCGCAATAGTTATTCTCCATGAAGATATCCACAGCTTCTGGCGATCTCTAAAAATAAGATTGATTTGACATAAGATAAAATCGTATAGAGCAAAATATTTACCGGTTTTTTGAGTTTTTGCTGTTTTGTTCTGTTGGAATCAGGTAAATCAGCATTTGTTTTCCTTATTTTTGCAGAGGTTTCCATTGTGCAACTAAATTTGTGCCTAAAATAATAAGAAAATTTAGGTAGGATTAGAATAGGGAAATGTAAACATATATTAGTAGGGTTTGGAAACTGTTTAAGTCAGACAAGGAACTAAAGTCAAATGTGGCACCAAAATTTGAATATTGAGTATTGAATGCGCAATATGCATTGATTCGAATTGTCCAAAAATAAACGAAAAATTTCCTAGAATCCGGTTCGTGTAACCAGAAATTCTGCTGTTGGAGGAATTTTTCTTTTTCTAGAATCACACAGAAGAGAAGCCACGTTATAACTTTCTTTCTTGGTATCGGTTATAAGAAATGGCGCCGTATGCGGGCTTATTAATTTTTTTTCATAAATAAGTAAAAAAAGGTAATTTTTTTTTGGATTTTTTCGATTTATTATGTTAGGATAGACAAAGACAAATCCAATAAAGCAAAAATCATAAAAATCAGTCCAGCCGTCCTCGAGTTATAAGTGCTTCCACAAACACAACTGTGTTTTATGTATATAGATAAGGTTTTTTGATAATGATGCTAGTGATATAAACTTAATACATGTAAATATTAGGAGCATTTACAAAAATTTTGATCAATTTCAAGTATTTTTGGAATCTATTGCTTAATCCTTTGATATTATAGTAATGTCAGAGTCTCATAATGTGTATTGCCTAAATAATTTCAACATACCCGGATACACAATATTTTTCAATGAAAGTATTTTAAACAGGTGTGATGGCTGTCTTGTCTATGTCAAGCAAGAGTATTGTATTGATTGCCAAGTGATCTCACATAATAAACTGAAAATTATTAAAGCCACACTGAACAAAAACGGTAGAACTGTTAGCATTTTGGCTACATACAGATCCTTTGCTTTGCCAATAGAAGAATGTCTAGAAAGTTTGGAAAGAATGCTCCAGACCTTGAACATGAATCAGGACAATAAACTTCGTTGACCAGTCAGAAACAACTACTCCGAGGGCAAATACCCCTACCGGCGTTGAACTACACGGATTGGTCTGAGCTTTCGTTGGCAATGGAAATTGTTAGAAATATTTTTTTTCAGGTAATGACCAACATGAATACAGGGACAATACGGTCCCTGTTTGGGAATCGGCCCACTGAGCAGTGGACTCAGGCTTCCCGTTCCAATCCTTGACGCGTTTCGTCCTTGTTAGGACTCATCAGAAGGACATAGGCTGAAGCTCCCTGTCCAAGCAAAATTGAACTTCGTTGACCAGTCAGAAACAACTACTCCGAGGGCAAATACCCCTACCGGCGTTGAACTACACTGATTGGTCTGAGCTTTCGTTGGCAATGGAAATTGTTAGAAATATTTTTTTCAGGTAATGACCAACGTGAATACAGGGAAAATACGGTCCCTGTCAGCCTATGTCCTTCTGATGAGTCCTAACAAGGACGAAACGCATCAAGGATTGGCACGGGAAGCCTGAGTCCACTGCTCAGTGGGCCGATTCCCAAACAGGGATTAAAGAGGCCACTAGATCGGAAATTAATTGTATTACAAGTGTATTAAATGTGGAACTAACAGGTAAGAAGGAGATAGCAGATGAATTTAACACGTATTTCTGTAACATTGGGAAAAGGCTGGCAGAAAAAATAAAACAGGGCAATGAGGTGGTAAATTGTGTGAAGGAGGGGAGTGTTTATTAATTTTTTTTGGGTCCTGTCTCAAATGAAGATGTAAAGGAAGTGATATTGAGTTTGAAAAATGGAGTGTAGGGTGGGGAGGACGATATTTCTTCAAATCTAATAAAAAAATATAAAGATACATTGTGTAACCCTCTCAAGCATATAACTAATCTCATCTTCAGTACTGGTGTTTTTCCCGATATTCTTAAAACTACTGTAATAATTCCATTATATAAGCAGGGGGATAAAAAATCACTATCGAATTACAGATCAATAGCATTGACTAGCACCATTAGCAAGATTGTTGAAAACTGTCTTAGGAAAAAACTATTGACATTTCTAGAGCAATACAATTTACTTCATAAAAACCAATTTGCTTTTACAGAGAACCTAAGTACTGAAAATGCACTTGTGAGGTTTTCAGAGGGAATTTTAAAAGACTTAGATCAGGATAACAAAGTAATAGCAATCTGTTTCACACCAAATTCTCCTAAATCGATTAGACAGTATGGGAATTCGAGGTATTCCAAAAGAGCTGATTAAATCCTACTTGAGTGGTAGGACACAAAGATTGGAGATCATCAGAGTGATAAACTTCTAATCGAGTCGGGTGTGCCGCAGGGAACTGTTCTCTCACCTCTTCCTTTTAGTATTTATATAAATGGAATAATGGAATTATTGGGGAAGGATATTGTCTGTTGCTTTGCTGATGACACTGCTATTGTCCTAAATGGAGCTAGCTGGGAAATTGTATATGAAAGAGCAGAGTCAGCAATACAAAGAATAAAGGGATGGTTGGATGATAGTCTTCTGTCATTAAACATAGAAAAAACTAAATTTATGACCTTCTCTCTTTCTACGCATACATTCCCTGATTTCCAACTTAAAATGCATGAAACGCAGTGCGTTTTTGAACTGCAATGTAACTGTAACAAATTTATTGTTAGAACACCTTCATTATCGTACTTAGGGGTGATTCTGGATGAAAATTTAAATTGGAAGGAACATGTACATTATGTTACCAAGAAAATAAGAAAGCTAATCTATAAATTTTATGAACTACGGAACATCCTTGATTTTACAACACTTAAAATGATTTATTACTCTCTTGTTGAATCAATTTTGAATTACGGGATAGTGGTATGGGGAAATGCTGTTTCAATTCTTTCAAAATTGCATGTTACACAAAAATGGGTTTTGAAAATTATTCTTTTTAAAAAAGGAGGTATCCCACAAATCTGGTATTCAATGACAGCGGTGTTCTCAATCTTGAACAGCTATACATAAAATCAGTAATTAGATTTATGCTGAAAAATAATTACTTCAGAGTAGATTTAGCACATGGAGTGAATACTAGAGGTGTGCGTCATGCAAATGTGGAATTACAGAACCCTAAACATACACGTTGTCAGAATCACATATAATGTGTAGAGCCTAAAATATTTAATGACCTACCAGGTAAATTTAAAACGCAAAACTATTCCACAGCCAAATCCGAAATTTCGGCATAGGTACATATTATATATAAGGTACCTGACCCAAATAAGGCCATGTACCTAATAAGGCCAGTGCCCTTTATTGCTTAATAGTGAATCCCATTTCCAAAAATTAAAATATTATTAAAAGAGAAAACTATAATGCAAATCAAAAATGATTGCAAGGGTTCCTAACAACTCGTCATATGTCGAAAAATGGCCAATCACATATTTTATATGTTAAGTTATAACTTTGAGGCTGGAACTTAATTAGTTTATACACGTGTTTATAAAGTGAATAGAGCGATTGTAATTTTTTAACGGACATTCATGTTTCGAGAAATCTACAGTGTAAGTATAGAATAATATATCTGCTAGATTTCTAGTTACAAACTTTTTTTATCAATTTAAGACGTTCCTAATAAGGCCATCATACGAAAAATGTTCAATTGGCCTCATATCACAGTGTTTTCATAAAAAAATGTGTCATATTATTACCTACACTTCATTTTTTTTCAAGATAGATTTTGACATTGAAAACTTTGAAACATAAACATTAACGCTTGACCTTGATTGGTCGCAAAATGAGGTGTTTCTGCAGGTTGACATCAGTTTTATAATAGCGACCAATAAGCGGCATTAGCGGCATTGTTTATGTTTCAAAGTTGACAATGCCAAAATCTATCTTGGAAAAAAATAAACCATAAGTGATGTTTTTTGAAATGCCTGGAGTCTAACCAAGCAAGAGAAGCTGCGAGCTACTGAATTGCTGGTGCTCAATCCTGGACCTGATAGATTGCTTGTGGAGCTTTTGGGGCATGTAAATCTCAATCGTCCCCCAAGAGGTTCCTAGTAGTACCACTTGGTACCACTCCATCAAATAACTACATACTCAGGTTTGCGTATAGTTGTGCCGTTTTGGGAACCATCCACCCCGTCTGTATTAAGGGTTTCACCATCTCCTTGGGAGCTGGAACGTTTCACCTGCAACCACTTGTACTCTTCAAGATTATAGCCAGTTGAATTACCACTACCTGTCTTGAAAATTACCTCATCAGCCTTCAGGTTTGAATTAAGTTAATTTTACGTTAACTTACCATATTATTTTGAATACTCCAAGTAGTCCAAATTAGTGTAAAGACACGTCTAACACTCACAATCCGCAATTAATGGATCTGTACACCAAGTTTAAAAAGATCTATTTACGACGGTATTTTGCGTATTTTGGTATTGATTTAAGGGGCGTGAACCGTACCTACGTAATTATCACCCTTCACCTATTTGAACTCGATGTAATGTAATTAGGAAATTAATTATAACTTTTGATCACCACAATAAGCCAGAATGTAAGGTAAGGTTTGGGAACTAACACTGTTTTTCGTATTTCTGGGTAGGTAGATATTTAGTTTTACTGGCTTTATTTACATTATTTACTGATTTGGGCCAGTGATTATTTTTATTTAAATTAATGAAATATAAATATTGATGTATCCATTTATCAGGGCCGTACTACGGTACATTAAATATTGAATTGAATAATAAGAGAGTTATTTGAATTTCAGGCTATTATTTTGTTATTTTCTATTGGAAGTTTTAGGTCGGTGCAGTATTATTTGGCATCAGAGATTTCCTTTTCTCGGATCATTAGGGACTCCTTTTATCTGGAGGGCACTAAAGCAGGTGGCGCTCATTTCTGATTTTAGTTACTCACACAGCTAGTCAGCCGCCCTGAAAGCGGAGGTATAGAATTTTTAATACCTATTTAGAAATACCAGTCGTTCTAGTGACTAAACGAATGTCGCTTCTTGAACCCACAAATAAAATTAGATTAGGAATTTTCTATTTGTACGTGAAATTGACGTATTAGTAACCGACGTTCGTTTTTTCACAGTACAAACTATCGCGTCGACAACGCTGTGATTTGTGTGTCTGCAAGTTATTTCAATTAAACAAATTCATAAGCGTTAGTTTAAACAAAAAAGTTCGTAACTAAGAAGTACAAAACACCTTCTATCCAGTGAGTTATGTAACCAGATCGTCACCATTCAGCAAGGTACGTTTTTTGGCTAAATTTATACGAAGGACTCTATAGAGCCCTACCATAAGGTTCACATTCATATTCTTGTTCGGACAACCCCACTTGTGAACAAGTCGCCTAGATAATCCTATAAATGACCTTGAGCAAATACGAGCGAGTACGAGCAAATTAATTTCAAATAAATCGAACATAACTTAGTTCCACCCGCACCGACAAGGAATCTACACATCAACGGAGCCGAACACCTATAATTTTTCACGCAAATGTCGGATCTAACAATAGAAAACATTAAATCGCTGCTTTCTGAACAAACTAGCGATCTTAAGAAAGAGATTAACGCTAATACTGCAGACATAAACCAGAAACTTAAGAAAACTGAAGAAAAGATTAGTGAATTGGACAGAAAATGTATTTTTCTAGAACGTAAACTCAGGAAGAATAACATCATAATTTTTGGATTACTAGCTGATGAAACCGATCTTGCTAACAAAACATTGTCCAGCATTAATGAACTGGTTGGTACAAGTTTTTCGTTGGCTGATATAAACAATATTTACCAAATTGGAAAAGGTCCACAAAAACCGATAGTTGTCGAATTCGTATCGTTTCTGAAGAAGCTAGAAACCTTCAAAAATCTGGATAAATTGAAAGCCCTCAGAGAGAAAAAGATCTCAATCTCTAATGATTACTGCGAGGAAGACAGAAGACAACAACAAATTCTTCGAAAGCACCTTAAAGCTGCTCGCGAAAATAACGTACCTGCAAAAATCAAGGGGTTCAAACTGGAAATAGAAAATAATCTCTATACAGCCAGTGAGTTAGAGAACTCAGGT
This sequence comes from Ceutorhynchus assimilis, assembly GCA_917834065.1. Classification (NCBI taxonomy): domain Eukaryota; kingdom Metazoa; phylum Arthropoda; class Insecta; order Coleoptera; family Curculionidae; genus Ceutorhynchus; species Ceutorhynchus assimilis. The sequence goes on from OU892285.1 coordinate 9,148,334, forward strand.
GAAGACTACGACACGTTAGAAGAAAGTGATTGTGAATCTTCAGCTACGGAGAAAGAAACTGAGAAAACAGTAAAGCAGCCTAAAGTAGGGGGGACCAAAACAAAGGGGAGGGGAAATCATAAGAAAGTATTGGAGAATCGGTCAACTTCGAATGGGAACAGTAGTAAGAGGAAGACAGAAACCCCAAGCCCTGAGCAAAAAAATTTTCCAGCACGACGCCTTAGGAAAAAACTGAAAAAAAATTGAACTGTTTTTCTTTTAAATTGATATTCTTATGTACAACCTCCTATAGCATAGTCATGGATTACTTCATACGCGATTTCGATGGAATTAATGTTAAAAATAATGTAGTATTAAATGTCAAAGATTATGAATTTATATTAAAGGAAAGTAAATTTTGTTCCGATTTTAGAATATTAGGATTAAATATTAGTAGTTTAGCAAAGCATTTCAATGAACTCAATGTGTTCCTACAACAGTTCAAAAACAAATTTGAAGTTATAGTTCTGAGTGAAACCTGGAAAATTCCAGACACATCCATATTCAATATTGATGGATTTAACTTAATTTACAACCTAAGTCCTTTCAACCAAAATGATGGGATTCTCGTATATATCAAAGATAGTTTGTCATTTTCTTCCAAGCTGGAAGCAATAGGAGAGTTTTCTTGTATAAAGGTAGAAACAGAGGTTAAGAACAAATCAATTGAAATTTTGTGTATATATAGGTCTCCTTCTACGTGCCCAAAAATGTTTTGCGAAAATTTAGAATTTTTTTTAAACAATAATGTAAATGAAAAATTCGACTTCTCGTTAGTGGTTGGAGATCTGAATATAGACATACTTAAAAAATATGAACTACCTGCAACTTCCATATTGTATTTAGAAACGATGAGTGAATTTGGTTATGTGCCCATGATTAGTACACCCACTAGAGAGAATAACGGATCAGGGACTTGTATCGATCATATCTTCCTGAAAAGCAACTACAGCAATCATCCATTTCTACCAACAGTAATAAAAAACAATATTACTGATCACTACACCATTATCCTAGACTTAAATTTAAATATATGTAATACTTCTAGAAGCGAAGATTCACCTCGAACAGCGAAAAGATTTAATAATAATATGTTCAAATCTAAAGTGCAATCTATAAATTGGGACGAGTTCTATAGAGTAAATAACCCTAATGATTTAGCCAACACATTTCTAGATAAATTAAACTGTGCAATAATAGAATCCACGATAGAGCAATCAATAAAAAAACCTATACAAGGAAGAAAGCCTTGGATCACAGCAGGTATTATTAAATCTATGCAAACACGAGATAAATTATATCAACAACTTTTAAATAATCCTGAAAGAAGAGAAATTAAAAAAAAGTATTTATCTTATAGAAACAACTTAACAAAACTTATCAAAAAAACGAAAAACTTTTACTACAAACAAAAAATTTATTCTGTAAAACTTGATACAAAAAACCTCTGGTCAGTGATAAATGATTTCACTACTAGATCCAAAAAAAGTAATAACAATATTCCGTACATATTTAACAATCAGAATGAAAAAATTACTGACGATAAGGAAAAAGCTGACCTTTTTAAAGACTTTTACAGCAGCATAGGTGAGGTACTCGCTAATAAAATAACTGTAGATAACGAAAATAGCACCTCTCCAAGACTGGATAGCAACTTCTTTTTATTCCCAATAGATACCACTGAAACAAAAAAACATATTAATCAATTAAAATTAAAAAAAGCACCAGGTAACGATAATATAAGAGCCGAACTTGTGAAAGACATACAACACGAAATTGCTGCGCCATTAACACATATATACAACAACATTTTTTCAACTGGTGTTTATCCAGAAAAATTTAAAGAAGCGATTGTTACTCCAGTTTTTAAGAAAGGAAATGCCCATACCATTGAGAACTATCGACCAATATCACTCATATCTGTATTCAGTAAAATCTTTGAAAAAATCTTGAAGTATCGTTTGGAATCTTACCTGAAAAAAAATCAAATTATATCAAAAAATCAGTACGGTTTCCGGGAGGGACAATCCACAAGTGATGCTATCTCTAGACTTACCGAAAAAATATACAACGCAGTGGATAACAAAAAAGCATCCTTGTGCATTTTCCTAGACCTAGAAAAAGCTTTCGATACAGTATCTCATACAAATCTTTTAAGAGAATTAGAAAGAATAGGCTTCAGGGGGCTAAGTCAGACTTTGCTAAAAAGTTACCTAGACGATAGAAAAATGTTTGTAAAAATCGGATCTAGTTTGAGTGATTCTGGTACAGCAGGATATGGAATCCCACAAGGGACAGTATTAGGGCCCATACTCTTTATTATATACATGAACAGTATACTTACCTCTAATGTTTCTGGAAGTATAGTTAGTTTTGCAGACGACACTGCAATCTTTTATGAAGCCAACAATTGGGACGAACTTAAAAACATCTGCGAAGAAGACCTGAAAAAAATAAAAAAGTTAATTGATAACAAAAAACTTACAATTAATTATAATAAAACCTTTTACCTACCGTTCGCATCCTATAAGTCACATCTTCCTGCTTTTACTGAACTAACCATTCCAAATGATGTAAAAAAACTCTCTATTAAGTCGGCAACCTTTATTAAGTATTTAGGAATATTTATAGATAGTAACCTCCGATGGGAGAACCAAACCCAAAGCGTCCATAAAAAACTGCGATGTGTACTATACAAACTCAAGCAGCTTAAAGGAATTCTAAAACTCAAAGAACTAATTATTATTTACAAAGCCCTCGCTGAATCTATCTTACGGTATGGCATAATAATTTGGGGGGCAGCTGCTAAAACAATAATTGCACCTCTCCAGCGGATACAAAGTCGCATAATAAAAATATTGTTTAATAAACCTTTAATCTACTCAACCGAATCTATTTTCGCAGAGACTGAACTACTTGATGTTAGACAACTGTATGCACATACAGTTTTGGTAAATATATTTAGGAATAAATCCGAACTCGAACACATCAATCACAAATACGAAACCCGTACAAAGCAAAATGCTAAAACTACCAGAGTTAATAAAACCGTAGGTCAGAGATTTTTTAGCTATATAGGGCCTCGGCTATACAACTCACTCCCAAGCAACATAAAGAATAAAAGCAATACAAACACGCTTAAGGAATCTTTGACTTGTTGGCTGCGTACCAATAGGTGTCACGTACATCAAATTATCAATCATGCCTACTGATAAATGACGAACACCACAGTAGCTTGATTTTCAATATTGATCTCCTTTTTTTCTTTCCTTTTTTATCTGTTCTTGTCTCTAGCTGGGTTTATTCACTCATTCGCTTGAAAGCATTATTCAATTCCTTATTATATAGCTATTTTTAAAGGTACTATATCATACTATATAGGTAGGTACCTTAATCCTAATTTTACTTATACTTAGGTACCCAATTATAATTAGTTTATTAAGACTAGAATAAATTTAGATATGTAAGCAAATATACAATAATATATAGAAAAATGTACTAACAGTTAAGGCGCGTACAAGTTTCAAGAAAACTTAAGCGTCATATTTCCTATACATTGCTTAATTAACAAGTGTAATATTTTTTGATTAATAAACTTACTTACTTACTTACTTACATCGAAAATGCCAAAAGGGAAATAATGATAGCTATGGATGTCGTTTATGTTGTCATATGACAACTATGTAGGTAGGTACTTTTTACGGGTTTGGAGGTTTAATTGCCGAAAAGCAATGTAAATCGAAATTTGGAGAAAAATTAATCAAATGTTTTTTTTTTCACAATTACTAATGACGAAAAAAAGGAAAATCGTTAACAAATCGGATATGAGATCATAAATTACGGTCAAAATAGGTGAGATTTATTTTTGTTAGGTCCTATGTATCTATTTTAATCAAATTATTTGTTATATGACCTAATTTACTTAGTATCTGGGAATTCGGGTTTGCCTTATTCTTACGATTGGCAAGGTTCCAGTGTAAAATACTTTTGTCTTGGCTTTTTTCTACATTTTTTCAAATTAAATTGTTTTGAAAAAAGAAAAATTACGATCTTGGGAAAGTAAAAATATTAGTAGTCTAATAAAATTTTATTATTGCGCTGATATATGCACACGATTGAGTCAAATAAAAATGATTTTTTCATCAATTGATTAATTAAACTTATAGTCTCAATTAGTAGAGCCTACATTTGTACTTATTTAAATTTAAAAATTTGACGCTTACAGTTCGGACACAATTTGTTAATTAAGTACAATTATTCCCTACTTTTTAGTACAATTTTCAGTGTTGATAGCATCTTTGTATATGCACACGATTGGGGGAAGCGTTCTGACCAATCAGCGCGCAGCTTGCTCGAATATAAGCCGTGTTTCGCTTGCGGAATGACATTAATCTGCTTCTTTCTTGAGAGAACAGGTGTTTCAGTCGTGCTCGCGCCAAATTTTCAATTTTGGTGTTTGTCGTGCAATTCGTAAAGTAGTCGCGTGTGTCCGGTTCGGTCGTATCCAGTATTGGAGTTTAGAGGGTGAGTGATTTTAAATTTACTTATTGTTTGAGCCGTTATTGTATAATTTCTTTGCTAAATTTGATCAGCTTTTGTGAAATCAGTTTCACTCACTGGTGATTCGGCTTTTGCCCGGAATTGCGTTAATTTTTTAGTTAATTTAAATTTTCATTTGGGGAAATCAATAATTTCATAAATTTAGTTGGGGTTTTTTTCACTTAAGTTCGTTTTTTCAATAATTCTTAAATTATCAATTTATTTTTCGTTTAAATTTTCACGTTTTTTTTTTTAAAATTCGTCTATTTCGTTTTGTATTTTCTATCTTATCTTAATAGTCATTTATAGATTTGGTTACTTTTTACATTGATTTATTAATTTTACAGTTTTACGGTAGAAGTTTTTTTAAAGTTTCCATTTAAATTTTTTGATTGTTTGGTGATAATTTCATTTGGCAAATTCTGTAAGTTTTAGGGTTTTTCTGGAAGTTTTTTCAAATTAGATTTTTCATTTGATTTTTCGAGTGTGTTTTTTTACTTCAGTGATTAATTTTCCGTAGGTTTTGTAAATTTTAGGGTTTTTCTGGAAGTTTTTTCAAATTGTTTTTTTTTCTGTAAATTTTAAGCTTTTTTTTCTAGAAGTTATTTAAATTAGATTTTCCATTTAATTTTCGAGTGTGTTTTTCACTTCAGTGATTAATAATTTGATTTTATTTGCGTAGGTGCTGTAAATTGTAGGGTTTTTCTGGAAGTTTTTTCAAATTAGTTTTTTCTGTACCTTTTGAGTTTTTTTTTCTAGAAGTTATCTATTTAAATTAGATTTTCCATTTAATTTTTCGAGTGTGTTTTTCACTTTAGTGATTAATAATTTGATTTTATTTGCGTAGCTTCTGTAAATTTTAGGATTTTTCTGGAAGTTTTTTCAAATTAGATTTTTCATTTATTTTCTTTGAGTGTGTGTAGGTACTTCAGTTGTTGATAATTTGAGTTTCTAGATTTGTTTCAGTTGAGAGGTTATTTTATTCACATTTGTCCGTACTGTTGCTTTTTCTAAATTTTCAAAAGATACCTTTTTTTTTCTAATTTCAATCTATAGTTTTTTTTCTAATTTCAATATATAGTTTTTTTTTTTTAAATTCAATATAAATTTTTTCAAATTTAATAATACTTATTGTTTTTTATGCAGCAGTTCATTTTTTAATAATTAATTTTTTTCTAAATTTTCTAAAATTCTCTATTTATTTTAGTGGTTGTTAGTAATTTCGTGTACGCCAAGTTTCATTTGTATATATCTTTTTTTTTTTTAAATTGGGGACATTTGAGTTTGTTTTTTTTTTGGGAAAGTTCATTTGGGGTTATTATTAATTTTTTTCCTAAATTTTTGGGAATTTACATTTTGCCATGTCAATCTGGACATCAGAAGATATTGTGGGTAGATATCTTCCAATTAGGGGGGACGTGAATTGCCTCTTCAGGGCACTTGCTGTGGGATTGGGGGGGGCATATAACGCATGAGAACTTGCGTAGAATTATCGTTGAAGAGGTGAGGGATCATTGGGATAATTATGTAAATCATGTTTTCGATTATAAAATTCCTCACGAGTATTATTTGGGAATGTCTGTTAAAAATAATGCGAAAATCGAGGTGTAAATGGCCTGTTAACAAAATTTACCCGTAAAAATTATGACATGTCAAGTCAGTTTGTCAGTTTGTCAAGTTTTTGATAGTCAACGCTAAAAGTTAAACACGAATTTATCCTATTATCGAACATTTTCAGTTTTAATACGTATTTATTCTATTTTATCTGTTGTATCTTTGTCTGTGTTAACGTTTATGTTGTGATTTCTGTTGTATTAAACTTTCATATTTCAAAAAGAACACTTTTCTACGAACGAAGACTTTTTATTGAACGATATTATTTACAATGTCAAAGCTAAATGTATGGGGTGCTTCTGTCGAATGCTTGGCTTGCGCTAATATTTACAATAGGAGAGTTGCCATTGTGAGTGATGGTATTTTAATGGCGGATTTTGGTACTCATAATGATAAGAATCCTATTGTATTACGTTATATTGGTAACAACCACTATGATTTGTATGAGCCTGCTGTTCTTTTTCTATTCAACACTGGGGGTGCTCCTGCAGCAGTAGCTTCTGCAGCAGTAGCTCCTGCAGCAGTAGTTCCTACAGCAGTAGTTACTGCAGCAGTAGTTACTGCAGCAGTAGTTACTGCAGCAGTAGTTCCTGCAGCAGTAGCTCCTGCAGCAGTAGCTCCTGCATCAGTAGCTCCTGCATCAGTGGCTCCTGCATCAGTAGCTCCAGCATCAGTAGCTTCTACCAAGACAGTTTCTACCAAGGTAGCTTCTGCTAAGGCAGCTGCTACCAAGGCAGTTTCTGCTAAGGCAGCTTCTACCAAGGCAATTTCTGCTAAGGCAGCATCTGCTAAGGCAGCATCTGCTAAGGCAGCATCTGCTAAGGCAGCATCTGCTAAGGCAGCATCTGCTAAGGCAGCATCTGCTAAGGCAGCATCTGCTAAGGCAGCATCTGCTAAGGCAGCATCTGCTAAGGCAGCATCTGCTAAGGCAGCTTCTGTCAAGAAAACTTCTGCTGCAGTAGCTTCTGCTGCAGTAGCTTCTGCTGCAGTAGCTTCTGCTGCAGTAGCTTCTGCTTAGTCCATCTCACGGAAGCGACCTCCACAACCACGCGTAGTGACCTTAAGTCAAAAACTAGGGAGAGTTGATTTCGACAAACGACTCAAAGAGTGGAAGTCGCTTCCTGCTACGGATTTGGAGAAACCTGAGTGGAGAATTAGGAACGAAAGAACCACGAAGTTTTATCAAAACGCGTGGGAATTTAATGATCGTGACTTTCAAGACATTTTGGTGCTTCGGCTTTCAAAAAAACCTAGATGGAATTGTAAATTTTGGGGTGCTCGTTTTTGGCACACCGAACTAAGAGCTAAAAGTGATAGTACGGAACAATATTGTGGGTTAGGAAAACGGGTTTTAGCGGAAAACAGTTTGTTCAGGAAGCCTCATGATCGTTTCATTCTTTCTTTGTATTATTGTAAAGATAGGGCTCAAATGAGAAAAAGTCATTTCCATAGGTTTATTCAAGCATACAATAGCATTTTTGCGACTGTCCATCGACGCGGGACGTTCGCTGGTCTTGGTCTTCCAGACAGCCGTCCTCAAGTCGAACCAGCAATTATCGACAGAACAGTTCGTTTTATGGCTTCGACGCATGTATCTGGTCTGCAAGAATTGAATGAGGCGTATCTGTATTTCATGGATGTGAGTGAAGACGTTCTGAAAGCTAGGAAAAATATGTCGACTGTTTCGACCCAATTAGAATTAGCGACTGTGAGAAGGATTGAACATTATTTGCGAGCTGAAAATATTCTTTTGCGTATTTTCAAAAACGCTGGGGAAATTTTTGAGGAGGAAAAATTGAATGCTAGGGCGCAGAATAGGGAAGTTCGAGAGGTCATTCTGTGTGTTAATCCTCGCGATAAAGAGGATGACGATGCAAAACGCTTCAAATTTCAGCGACGTCAAAGTGCGGCAGTCAAATCGGGCATGCAATATCCTCGCAACGAAACCGTTGCCGGAGTATACGTGGGCGATAGACCGCCATGTTATTACGACGTCGAGTTCGCTGTGAAGCCGTTGCAAGAAGATGCGGCTCGCCCGTACCGAGAGGTCAATGTTTTGAGAAGTTCGTTAGATCTTATGATGTATCCGCTCATCCACCTTCACGGAGAGCAGGCCTTGCAACAAAAAGATCAAGACAAGGTCCATTCCTTACGAGAATATTAAGACTTCTTTCGGATTCGACGTCGCTGGATAGCGTACGGTATTGGAACGTACTGGAGCACGTAGGGAAATTACGCCTGCAGTATTTTCTTGATGCGGGCGTAAAAATTGAATACAATAATGTAAATTGGGCGATAGGAAATCAAAGGCACACATGCGCGCAGAAACCTATGCCAATCTTAAAAGCTTTTTATTGCAAGAAGCCGCTAGGAGAGGCTTGGGGGTTTCGGGGCAGCAGTCGGTCGGTAAAATCGTGGTTTTACCACCCACCATTCCAGGGTCTCGTAGATATTATTATAATGGGTACATGGATTGTATGGCCCTTTGTAGGAAATTGAAAAGGCCTTCAACTTATTTGTTGACTTTTACTGCAAATCGGCAGTGGGCGGAAATTACCGAGGAACTTCAACGGCTCGGTAAGGGAACTGATGATGTTTGCAATTTTCCCGATATTGTGTGTAGGGTTTTCGAGCAGAAGTTGAACAGTTTATTGCGAGACTTGCTGACAAGGCAAATTCTTGGGAAAGTCGAGGCTTACGTGGTGAGAATAGAATTTCAAAAGCGCGGTGCTCCTCACGCACACATTCTTTTGTATATGATGCAACAGGACATTCCCGATTCGGTTGAGGATTTGGATAGGGTGATTTGGGCCCGTTGTATGCACTTTGACGTATTCTTATTGGCCCAAGGGCGTCGCATGCATTCTGACGTTCCTCTATTGGCCCGAAGGGCGTTGTATGCATCACGACGCACTTTCATTGGCCCGGAGGGCCTACGCCCGTATGCACCCTGACGTTCCTCTATTGTCCCGAAGGGCCTACGCCCGAAGGGCGTTGTATGCATTATGATGTACTTTCATTGGCCCGAAGGGCCAACGCCCGAAGGGCGTTGTATGCACCACGACGCATTTTCATTGGCCCGAAGGGCGTTGTATGCACTTTGACGTAATTTTATTGGCCCGAAGGGCCCACGCCCGAAGGGCGTTGTGTCCACCACGACGTACTTTTATTGGCCCGAAGGGCGTTGTATGCACTACGACGTTCTTTTATTGGCCCGAAGGGCCTGCGCCCAAAGGGCGTAGTATGCACTACGGCGTTCTTTTATTGGCCCGAAGGGCCGACGCCCGAAGGGCGTAGTATGCAATACGGCGTTCTTTTATTGGCCCGAAGGGCCTACGCCCGAAGGGCGTTGTATGCACTACGATGTACTTTTATTGGCCCGAAGGGCGTTGTATGCACTACGACGTTCTTTTATTGGCCCGAAGGGCCTACGCCCGAAGGGCGTTGTATGCACTACGACGTACTTTTATTGGCCCGAAGGGCCGACGGCCGAAGGGCGTTGTATGCATGCACTACGATGTTCTTTTATTGTCCCGAAGGGCCTACGCCCGAAGGGCGTTGTATGCACCACGACGTACTTTTATTGGCCCGAAGGGCGTTGTATGCACTACGACGTTCTTTTATTGGCCCGAAGGGCCTACGCCCGAAGGGCGTTGTATGTACTACGACGTACTTTTATTTAAAAAAAAAAAAAAAAATGCCATCGGATAGAGGAGCAAAAAATATGACGAAAAGTTCATTTGACCTTTTTCGCTACGATGCACCTAAACGTCAGAGAAAAATAAAAAAGAAATCTCGAATTTAGCGAAAAGAAAATCGCGGGGATCCGACACGAGACTACATTTTCGCTTATAGCTTCGCTATTTCTGAACCGATCGGTTCCAGTCATGTTCCGTTCGAAAGAGGACAGAATTATCTACAAATTGGTTTTTTATTGAGATTCCAGGCCGTACCCGTGTTTGAGATATAAGCCGTCAGATTTGAAATTCTTTGAAATTTTCTTCAAATCTTTGAGGTCGATTTTCTCGGAAACGGTGTCCCGTGGAACGATAACCCTAATAGGTTTTTTTGTAGTACTCAACGAGATCTACAAGTTTTCCATCTAAGGTATTTCTCCCGAGCCTTTCGTTTTCGAGTTAGGACGTTTTGAAAATTTAAAAAAAAAAACAAGGCATTTACTCTGAATTTCTTTTTTCGAAAAATTTCGACTTCGAAAAAAATTATCGGATAGAGGAGCAAAAAAAATGTCGAAAACCTTATTTGACTCTTTGCGTTACGATGCATCTAAAGGTCAGAAAAAAATAAAAAAAATCTCGAATTTGGCGAAAAGAAAATTGCGGGGATCCAACACGAGCCTACTTTTTCGCTATGCATAGACGTGCCCTTACATTTTCTACGAAGTAAAACAGAATCAAAGTTACGTGCCCCAACCCATTTTTCGTTATGAAAGTTTTGAGTGGGTCGCGAATAGGTATGTTCCAAATAGATTTTGTTGATTTAGTTGATTTTTATTTCATTGAAAAAAAAATTCTTCCATCAGTGGGAATTGAACTTACAATTAACCTCTCCAAAAGCCAGCCTGTTCTCATTGCACCACAGCCATTATTGAATATAATTATAGAAGTTAAGGTCAAAAATGTTCGGAGTTGATAGTAAGAGTTTGAATGTAGATGCTTATGTATTATATCGCTGTGCTATTTAAAAAATCAAGGAATGAGACATGATAGTTTTGCGATTTGTGAAAAGGGAGTTTTTCAAGGAAGTCATACAAATAGATGTCAAATAGCAAAATAATTGTTAGAGTGAGTGACAATTATTTTTGTTAGGGTTTTTTTTTTTTTTTTCTTCGGGAGAATGTTTTCGCTGTCGCGGTTTTTCCATGAGTGGTAGGAGTTGGTGCTGTTTTTGCAACGAACGCTGTGATGTTTATATAACGAATGTGAATTAGAGCACTAGGTATAATAGTTTTGTTAAATTGCGCTAACATATGATTGGTTTGATTGGAGAAAAAGGAGCGAAAGTCGAAATTTTGAATAAAATTTGATGCAAATGTTCGTGTTTCTTTAGATTGCTAATGGCTGTTTCTACTAATTATTTTAGGGGAGCCGTAACGATAATTATTCTCTAAACTGACAATTTTCCATGGAGAAATGTCATTTAAGGGAATGCTTATCGTTATGGCTTTTATAAAATAATTGGTGCAAATGGTTATAAGAGTTATACAAAATGTCAATGTTCTCAAATTTAGATATGAAAATTTTGAATTGCTTGAAAATATTCAACAGGCAATCAGAACCAGTTGCCGGATTCTAGATGAGTTGAAATTTGTATTAAATTTTTTTAAATAGCGATTTTATTATTCGATTTCTTCATACGTAGGTATCATATTTTATTCTTATTTGTGGGAATTCGCTATTTTTTCACATTGCTTCGATAATATGATGTTTGATACACACATAAAATGTCAGATTGTCGGAGCAATGTTAAAAAATAGCGAATTTTGCGCTAGTGAGAATTATGCTTCATTTACAGTTGCGCGAAATTCGCTCTTTTTGTGCGGTATTCGCTTTTTTTTTAGACATTGCTTCGACAATTTGACGTTTTATGCGTGTATCAAACGCCAAATTTTTGAAACAATGTAAAAAAAAGCGAATTTTCCGCAAGTGAGTATAATGCTTCATTTATAGTTGCGCAAAATTCGCTTTTTTTGTGCGAAATTCGCTTTTTTTTTGACATTGCTTCGACAATTTGATGTTTTGTGCGTGTATCAAACATCAAATTTTCGAAGTAATGATAAAAAAGAGCGAATTTCGCGCAAGTGAGAATGAGGCATTATACGGTAAGTATATCTACGTCTGAAGCAAAATTAGCTTTGTTAGGTGATAGTTTTGTTTTGGTTTGAAAAAATAATTGTTCTAGAAAGGTTTAAAATAATCGCATAATGTAATAAACGATAAAATGGTAACGGCTCGGTTATTAAAAATTGTAATAATAAATTGTGTTTTTTTTTTTTTTGGACTGTTTTAGGTTTTAGTACCGTCTTTTTTTAAAGCTAAAATAAAGCTGATGACAGTTATCTTTGCTCAAAGTATCGAGAAGAATAAGCAAAAAAATACATTTTTCTTTATAAAAAAAATTATAGTTGAGGGGCAACCTCCGATAATAAACAGATTTGAAATCCAAGCTACCTACTTACTAAGTGAAATATTGGAATTCTATTTCGATAAAAGTTTCAATTTTAATAAGCACACTTATGAAACCGTTAAAAAAGTCAATACAAATTGATAAATGAACTAATTTTTTAGACCATAGTTTTCCAGGACAAATTTCAAAAACCCAATTAGGAAAATTTAAAAATTTTATAACAATACCTAAACTTATTAGCATAATCACTTAAAATTTATTAAATTGCAACAATGGCCACGTTACTTGGAAATGTTGAAAGTTTAAATTTTATGAATATGTAAATGTGAATTGTGGTAATTGAATATCTATGCAAATTAGGGGTACTAAATGTCTTTAACCAAAAATTTGTTTCATTTAGGCAAGAACTTTGTTTGATTTTCAAAATAATGTATGCAATAATTATTAAAGATTTATCGATTATTGTACTATACAAAATTATTTTAAAAACTTATTGTGGATATAGTTTTTGCCACAGATAATCGAGATTCTTATAAAAAATTATTTCTTTGTCGGCGATGCTCGGATAAAGAAAAACCGCTGTAAAAACTCTATACAGATAATAAGGGTTAAGAATAAATTCAATCTAAGAGCATCAATTTTTAGTTTTTGTTTATCCATGTATCGCCGACAAAGAAATACTTTTTTTTAGGAATCTTTCGATTATCCGTGGTGGGGATTATACTTATTTACATAAATAAGGGTGTTCTATGGAAAACAGTCTACCGATAACTCTAATAGGCTTTTTTGTAGTACTCGTCGAGATTTACAAGTTTTACATTTAAGGTTTTTCTCTCGACCTTTTCGTTTTCGAGTTAGGACGTTTTGAAAATAAAAAAATAAAAAATCTAAGGTATTTGCCTTGGATTTTTTTTTCGAAAAATTTCGACTTTTGAATTTCGAAAAAAAAAATAAAATTATGGATAGAGCAGCAAAAAATATGTCGAAAATCTTATTTGTCTCTTTTCGCTACGATGCATCTAAAGGTCAGAAAAAAATAAAAAATAAATATCGAATTTGGCGAAAAGAAAATTGCGAGGATCCGACACGAGATTACTCTTTCGCTTATAGCTCCGCTATCTTTCAAGCGATCGGCTTGAGTCATGTTTCGTTCGAAAGAGGACAAAATTATCTACAAATGGGTTTTTTATTGAGGTTTCAGGCCGTTTCCGTTTTTCAAATATAAGCCGTCAAAGTTGAAATTCTTTGAAATTTTCTTCAAATTTTTGAGGCCGATTTTCTCGGAAACGGTGTTCCGTGAAACGATAACTCTAATAGGTTTTTTTGTAGTTCTCGACGAGATCTACAAGTTTTATATTCAAGGTTTTTCTCCCGAGCTTTTCGTTTTCGAGTTAGGACGTTTTGAAAATTAAAAAAAAAAAAACAAGGCATTTACTCTGGAATTTTTTTTCGAAAAATTTCGACTTCTGAATTTCGAAAAAAAAAAAAAATTTATCGGATAGAGGAGCAAAAAATATGTCGAAAACCCCATTTGACCCTTTGCGTTACGGTGCATCTAAAGGTCAGAAAAAAATAAAAAATAAATCTCGAATTTGGCGAAAAGAAAATTGCGAGAATTCGACACGAGACTACTCTTTCGCTCATAGCTCCAGTATTTCTCAAACGATCGGCTTGAGTCATGTTTCGTTCGAAAGAGGACAAAATTATCTACAAATTACTTTTTTATTGACGTTCCAGGCCGTCTCCGTTTTTGAGATATAAGTTGTCAAAGTTGAAATTCTTTGAAATTTTCTTCAAATTTTTGAGGTCGATTTACTCGGAAACGGTGTCCCGTGGAACGATAACTCTAATAGGTTTTTTTGTAGTTCTCGACGAGATATACAAGTTTTACATTTAAAGTTTTCCTTCCGAGCTTTTCGTTTTCGAGTTAGGACGTTTTGAAAATTAAAAAAAAAAAACAAAGGTAATTAATTACTCTGGATCCGACACGAGACCCCTCTTTCGTTTATAGCTCTACAAATTGCTTTTTTATTGAGGTTTCAGCTCGTTTCCGTTTTTGAGATATAAGCCATCAAACTTGAAATTCTTTGAAATTTTCTTCAAATTTTTGTGGACGATTTTCTCGGAAACGGTGTTCCGTGGAACGATAACTCTAATAGGTTTTTTTTTTTTAGTACTTGACGAGATCTACAAGTTTTCTATTTGAAGTTTTTCTTTCGAGCTTTTCGTTTCGAGTTAGGACGCTTTGACAAAAAAAAAAAAAAGGTTATTTCTTTTTGAATAGAGGAGCAAAAAATACGTTGAAAAATTTACATATATGATCCTTTCTACTAAGACAGAAGAATTAAAGAAGGAAATGTCGACTTTGGCCACATGAAAATTGTGGATACTCGACATGACGCTCTTTTTAGTGAAATTGAAATAGTAATACGAGGGGCCAAGTTTGATAAAGAATGAAATTGAAATCAAAGATACTTATTAAGGTCTGGTATTATAAAACACTGAACTGATGGTTGAGTTTCAATCTTCGTTTGAATCCTATCGATTCGCATACAGCCAACCGGAGGTTGAAATTCAACCATCGGTTCAGTGTTCTATAATTCTGACCATTAATGAAATGTGTGGAATTCTATATCGATAAAAGATTGAGTTTTAATAAATACATCAATGAATTTGTTAAAAAAGCCAACACAAACTTTTAAATAGTCTAATTTATTAGACCATAGTTTGCTAGAATAAATTCCAAAAACTCAATTAGGAAAATCCAAAAATTTTATAACAATACTTACCTGAACACCCTAACTCAAACTTATTAGCATAATCACTTAAAATTTACTAAATTGCAATAATGGCCATGCTACTTGGAAATGTTGAAAATTTAAATTTTGTTAACAATGAAATGTAAATTGTGTTGATTCAATATCTACACAAATAAGGGGTTGCTTAAAAATTTTAAAGAAGATTTGTTCTAGGTATTTTAGGCACAAGAAATTTGTTTGATTTTAAAAATAATTTCTGTATTAATTGTTGAAAACTTATTGATTATTGTAATATAAATATACCAAATGTAATTATAATAAAGGTTGAATATGATACGATCCCTATCCCCCAATAATTTGAATTTGGGGGTTATTTGGGGTTGTATATTATATAAGAGCAACACTGTTGGATACCGCCCCCATAAGAAAATAATCTATGTAAAATTTGTTTTATCTAAATAAAGGCTATTTATTATTATTATTATTATTATTATTATTATTTTTCTCCTAGCTAGGGGGTTGAAGCTTTGGGGATGAAATAACCAAAAAATAGTTCTTAAATTAAAAATCGATGTAATCGAGTGTTTTTTCAAATTTTCATTTCAAATCGAATAAATTGGGGTGGACTGTTTTTCTTAAGACATTCTGTATATGTAATTAGAATACAGGATGTTCCGAAACTATTGTGTCAAAAATAAAGGGATGATAGATCTCGCCAAAATAAACGTTTTTTACTTATAAACTTATAGGCGCATGTGCTTCGTTTAGGTGATAATAGTACATTACAGTCCGTGCTTAATCACGGAGAAACGTGTTTGAATCAGAAACTGTGTTATTAAATAATACAAAACCCAAGGAATAATTGCTGAAACATAATGTTTCATGGTTCACCAGATTGTCGAGAACTGGTACCAACTGGGTTCCCAAGCTGGTACACATTCTTTGGTTTTTGTTGAAGTTTTTTTTGTGCGATTTGTTCAGATTAACAACCGGAACAATTGGGCTCGATTTAGGTCGACACTCAAAGATTACCTATTATCACGTGTATTACGGCTGGCATCTTTTCGTGTCGAAACTATATTAATATTGTGTAAATCCTTTATTGGATATAGTTTACGTAGTGTCAGGTAAATTATATGTCTGATATTATTTTCTATATTTTACTAGAACATTTATTTCAGCTGTATTTATACATAATTAAACCGAAGTCTGTCTTTGAATTCTTTCTGTTCCCAATTCGCCACTGAAACACCACCCCTTAAATTCGAGTTCTGTCTCATCTTGGCGCCCACGGGTAGGCGATATTCGATTTTTTTTTGGATCAGAAGAATGATAGGACGTTCACCGAACGAAACTCCTATGAATGAGCGCACCAGGTACGGCCTCCGTAGGAGGGCGACCACAGTCAACGCTCAAGGAGAAAGAATGGAACATTTGAGGCAAGAGCAGGCACCCCGCCAATTAACGCCAATAAATATGATAACGTTAGTGCCAGAACACCAGCCAACGGCAACGCCGATCGTAAGTGACGACAGAGCTCAAGGTAGGCCAAATTTTAATCCATATTCATCGGCTCCGGAGAGGGGAAGGCTCTATGGTCAAAATCAAAATCAAAGGTTGCCCCAGCATCAAGTAAATAATGATTTTCTCCACTTTCAAAATGCTGGGCAAGCTCAACCGCCATTCCAACCTCCGTCAGCGCAGCTATTTTCGCCAGAGGGCATAACCCGTTTGGTGGCAGAAGTGATCCAACAAATGAATAACATGCAAATACAAAATCAACCTCCCATCAATAGGATGGAGAGGGCCGAAAATTTGTTAGATGTAAAAAAGTTGCCAGTTTTCGATAATGAATCACTACTACACCCGGTAGATTTTTTAAATGTCCTCGAAAGTTTTCAAGTTCAAAATTTACCATATCAAAATTTTGTTTTCCTAACGAGCACGCTTTTCGAAAAAAATGCTAAAATATGGGCGGATGCCTACGTATCAACATTCAATAATTATCAAAGTTTTCGAAGAGCGTTTTTGAACCAGTTTTGGGGACCCAACAAACAGGTACAGATAAAATTGAAAATAGAATCAGCGCGCTTACAGACAACGCTGTCCCTTTTGTGGATCATTTTAATTATTTTGTAGGGTTAGCAAAGTATTTGGATCCCCCTTACCATCCAGAAATGTTGATTCAAATGATTGCTAGGCATTTTCCGCCAAGCATTTCGTCTGTTCTGGTGGGTACGAGGGATTTCCAGGATGCTCTGGATAAATTGAGACAAGCGGATTATTATTTTGACAGAAAAAACAGTGTGTCATGGTCAAATAATCCCACAAGTAATAAGTTCATTAACAAACCAGTGGCAGATGGCGCGCATTTTCATTTTAAAGAAAAGGCGTCTTCTGGGTACAGGTTTGAGGGTAATAATAACAGTAATAAAAATAAAAGAGTAAACCATATTCGTCAGGGTGAAGAAAGCGACCACGAGTCGGGAAACGGGGCAGTTTCCCTCCACGAATAAATTTGGTGGAGGGAGAGTTGCTACCCCTAAAACATAAACTGGGGGGCATATTGGGAAACCCTGTAGACGATCTGCAGGACACTTGCGATTTTGAACACTCAAAAGACAATTTTAGGTTGCCTCAAATAGAGGTTAATTTTTACGGTCACTATTTTCCGGCTCTGGTGGATAGCGGATCGCAGGTGTCGTGCATATCTGAAGAGGTTTGGGTGCAATTTTCCGAGGTTCATGACCAAATTCCGTCATTTTTGTGTTCAGGCGTCAAATTGACAGGCGCGTTTAAAGCTAAACAAAAAAAGGTTGAGAGGCAATGCCTACTCAGGTTTCAGGCAAGCGGTGCGGAGTTTGAGCATGAATTTCTGTTGGCACCGGATTTAGCATATCCGGTGATAATTGGTGTTGATTTTTTACGCACAATTAGTGCAATTATTGATTTGGAAAATGAGAAAATTACGGGTTTTTATGGCAATAAAAAGATTGTCATAGAAGAGATAAGTTTCGGTCACGAGAGTGAAAAGCTAATATCGGTGACTAATGGTATAAATTTAATATCAAGCGAACGAGATTTTTTGCTTGCGCACCTCGACGCCTCGGAAAATTTACAGTTTAGGGACGCGGTAGTCGCTTGCGATATTCTAAATAATAAACAACGGCTTGCTTTTGAGGATTTATTGATAAACTATAAAGAAATATTTTCGAACATACCGGGGCTAACCAATATTTATACACACCACATTAAATTGTCGGACGAGTCGGAATTTTTCGTGAAACCGTATCCGTTACCCCTCGCACATCGGCAAGCGGTAGATAAAACTTTGCAAGATTTGGAGAACTGGGGGGTAATTGAAAGGGCCGCAACCCCCTACGTGTCGCCATTAATGACAACCGTAAAAAAAGATAATAGCGTTCGGATATGTTTGGATGCTCGATTTTTAAATAAGCGAATGCAAAAAGAGTACGAAATGCCGCCCCCAATAGAGGAAATTCTGTTGTCAATGTCGGGTTGCAAATTTATGTCAACTTTGGATTTTACTATGGGATATTACCAAATCCCACTTACTCCTGAGTCAAAAAAGTATACGGGATTTATGGTCGGTAAAAAGACTTTTCAGTTTAGGGTTTTGCCTTTCGGCCTTGCCACTGCGGTATCGGCGTTCGTGAGATGCATGGACGCGGTTTTTGGGAACGATTTCAAGAGTTTTTTGAGGATCTATGCCGATGACGTAATCATAATATCGGACTCTTTTGAGGACCATTTACAGCATTTGGAGAGGGTTTTTAATCGATTAAAGGAATGCGGTTTAACACTAAAGTTAAAAAAGTGTTGTTTTTTCAGGACCGAAATAAAATTTTTGGGGTACATTCTTTCACCAACCGGCGTGAAGCCGTCTCCGGATCGCGTGCAAGGCATAAAAGAATATCGGGTTCCGCGGAATATTAGAGAACTGCAAAAATTTTTGGGTATGTGCAATTTTGACCGGCCATTCTGTCCAAACTTTGCGGCCATTTGCGAACCTCTAACAAAACTACTGCGGAAAAAACAGCGTTGGCAATGGACCGATACGGAACAAAATGCATTCGAAAAAATTAAACAACTACTTATTGACGCGACCCTGTTATACCATCCCAATCCGAATTTAGAATGGAACGTCGTCGTCGATGCCTCCGATTTAGCCTTGGGTGCACAATTGTTCCAGTTCGAAAATGGTAAAAGAAAGGTCGTAGCTTGGGCTAGCAGAATATTGTTACCTAGAGAGACGCGATATAGCGCGAGTGAGAAAGAGATTCTAAGCGCCGTCTGGGCTTTGGAGCGTTTTCGCACATACCTTCTGGACAATAAATTTACATTGTATACGGACAATCGCGCGCTCACTTATTTGAATACGTGCCGGTTATTATCGCCTCGAATAACGCGTTGGGCTTTAATTTTGCAGGAATTCACTTTCAATATCCAGTATATTCCTGGCAAGGAGAATTTCGTTGCGGATGCACTGTCGCGTTTTTCGGGAATTGACCGCCCTGCGACACCTATGGATAGATGTTTCAAGGTCCTGTCGAATTTTAAAACCGATCCGAATTTTTCAAAATTATTATCAAAAATAGAGACTTACCAACGCGAAGACGAAAAACTCGGAAATATTTTATTAAATTTTGAATCGGACGCGAAAACTCCCTTGCGGTTCGCCAAAAAGGATAACGTATTGTATTTTATTAGAGACCCGGAAGAACATTACGTACTTTGTGTCCCAGCGGTTTTGACTTCGGCATTTGTCGACTATTTTCACGAACGCATAGGTCATTTCGGGGCGTACAAAACTTGGGCAGCGATGAAACGTGAGACGTGGTGGTCAAATATGTATCGGGATATAAAAAAGCGAATACGGTCGTGCGAAATTTGCCAGAAAACCAAACAAACTATCCTGGCAAAGCCTGAGATTCACCCAGTAGTTCCAAATACTAAAAGCGAATTGGTAGCATTGGACCTCTATGGGCCGCTACCGAAGAGCCGGGGTGGAACCGCCTACGTCCTTGTTGTTCTGGACGTATTCTCAAAGTACGTCGCGTTATATGCTTTGAAAAAAGCTACCACACGGGCGTGCCTAAATCGGCTAGTACTCGAGTATTTCCCAAAATTCGGCCGTCCGAAGCGCATTTTATCAGACCACGGGACTCAGTTTACCGCGAAGTCATGGAAAACCACGCTAACGTCATTAGACATCGACGTCTCGCATTGCTCAGTACGCCATCCTCAGGCCAATAGCTCGGAACGTATAATGAAAGAGTTGGGCCGGTTATGTCGTGTATATTGCCACTCGAAGAATACTCGGTGGGCGTATGAAATTAACAAGTTTGAGCATTTTTTGAATAACGTGGTTCACGAATCAACCCGATTTACTCCTGTGGAACTACATTTTAATAAACCTGCAGAGTTTTTGCTACCATCTAAACTCCGACCGCAGAAGGCGGAGCACGGAGAAATATCACATGACCAGAAGCTAATATTGGCAAAAGAAGCCCTTCAGGGCAGGGCTGCGCGTCGAGCGGCCCGATATGCGTCACGTCCCTATGTGCCTTTCAGAATTGGGGACCTTGTTTTGTTGCGCACAAACGCGGTGTCGTCGGCAATATCAGCGAAAACAAAAAAAATTTTACTGCTTTTCACTGGCCCTTTTAGGGTTAAGAAACAGGTCAGTTTTGCCACGTATGTTTTGGAAAATCCTGATTTCAAAGCGGAGCGAGGCACCTTTTATGTTAGTCATATGCGGAGATATGTTCCACCGAGTGGATAAGCAAGATGAAGCTCCTGCGTTCCAGGATTTATGGAAGTCTGGGAGCTTGGGGGGCAGATGAAACATAATGTTTCATGGTTCACCAGATTGTCGAGAACTGGTACCAACTGGGTTCCCAAGCTGGTACACATTCTTTGGTTTTTGTTGAAGATTTTTTTGTGCGATTTGTTCGGATTAACAACCGGAACAATTGGGCTCGATTTAGGTCGACACTCAAAGATTACCTATTATCACGTGTATTACGGCTGGCATTTTTTCGTGTCGAAACTATATTAATATTGTGTAAATCCTTTATTGGATATAGTTTACGTAGTGTCAGGTAAATTATATGTCTGATATTATTTTCTATATTTTACTAGAACATTTATTTCAGCTGTATTTATACATAATAAAACCGAAGTCTGTCTTTGAATTCTCTCTGTTCCCAATTCGCCACTGAACCACCACCCCTTAAATTCGAGTTCTGTCTCATTGCAGTATTTATTAGCAACAATTATTCACATGAAAAGATGCTCAAAATTACGATCACCCGCCCCAATGCATACGTGAAAAAATATCGACTGCGAAAAATCCTTGGGCGAATTGTTAGAAACTGTTTCCCTGTATGCCGGACAAAACATGTGGTACTAATACGACGCGGAGGTCCATTACATTACCCGTAAGCCGTAAAGGAACATCTCAACGAAACTGAAACATAATGTGGAAAAAGTATTTGTTGTTTGTGTGCACCTATTGCATGGTCTTCAGGCAACCTCGAGGTTCATACCAGACCTGATCGAATGCGATTTTTTTTATGATGTTATATGAAAGTGAACGACATTCCGGTTGAAACAGAGGAATAGTTAGTGGGAAGGATTGTTGCAGCAGCTGCTGAAATTCGCGAAACGCCAGGAATTTTTCAACGTGTTCAGCAGGCTATGCTATAGCGCTGTTACGCATACATTGAGAGTGGTCGTAATTTTCAGCTATAGGTTATCTATATAGGTTTAGAAATAAAAATTTCTAAAAAGAAAATCCATTTTAGGTATAAAAATTTCGTCTAAATTATTGTTAATTATACTGATTATTTCTAAAAATAATTGTAAAATTGTTATAAAATTGTTGTTAATAAAATAGTTACAATGAGTATCGTATTACATAAAAATATCACAAAGAAAATACAATTTGACTTGACTATAGGCTGAGATTTCGTCGACACATAAAAAAATTATACTGTTGTTAAAAAAATGTAGAAATCATTGTATCTAAATAGTAGGTTGAGATACACATTAGAAACTAATCACTAGGTCGAATGGTGATTATATAATTCAAAATGGGAATCAATTCAAACGGATAAAAAATTTCAACTGAGCAGGAACTCCTGAAGATAGCAGGAAAATTTTAGATTTGGAAGAGAATAGCAAGTTCTTAGTTAGTTGTTATTTGTGATGTCGTTATTTACATCGAAAATGCCAAAAGGGAAATAATGATAGCTATGGATGTCGTTTATGTTGTCATATGACAAGGATGTAGGTAGGTACTTTTTACGGGTTTGGAGGTTTAATTGCCGAAAAGCAATGTAAATCGAAATTTGGAGAAATATTAATCAAATGTTTTTTTTTTCACAATTACTAATGACGAAAAAAAGGAAAATCGTTAACAAATCGGATATGAGATCATAAATTACGGTCAAAATAGGTGAGATATATTTTTGTTAGGTCCTATGTATCTATTTTAATCAAATTATTTGTTATATGACCTAATTTACTTAGTATCTGGGAATTCGGGTTTGCCTTATTCTTACGATTGGCAAGGTTCCAGTGTAAAATACTTTTGTCTTGGCTTTTTTCTACATTTTTTCAAATTAAATTGTTTTGAAAAAAGAAAACTTACGATCTTGGGAAAGTAAAAATATTAGTAATCTAATAAAATTTTATTATTGCGCTGATATATGCACACGATTGAGTCAAATAAAAATGATTTTTTCATCAATTGATTAATTAAACTTATAGTCTCAATTAGTAGAGCCTACATTTGTACTTATTTAAATTTAAAAATTTGACGCTTACAGTTCGTACACAATTTGTTAATTAAGTACAATTATTCTCTACTTTTTAGTACAATTTTCAGTGTTGATAGCATCTTTGTATATGCACACGATTGGGGGAAGCGTTCTGACCAATCAGCGAGCAGCATGCTCGAATATAAGCCGTGTTTCGCTTGCGGAATGACATTAATCTGCTTCTTTCTTGAGAGAACAGGTGTTTCAGTCGTGCTCGCGCCAAATTTTCAATTTTGGTGTTTGTCGTGCAATTCGTAAAGTAGTCGCGTGTGTCCGGTTCGGTCGTATCCAGTATTAGAGTTTAGAGGGTGAGTGATTTTAAATTTACTTATTGTTTGAGGCGTTATTGTATAATTTCTTTGCTAAATTTGATCAGCTTTTGTGAAATCAGTTTCACTCACTGGTGATTCGGCTTTTGCCCGGAATTGCGTTAATTTTTTAGTTAATTTAAATTTTCATTTGGGGAAATCAATAATTTCATAAATTTAGTTGGGGTTTTTTTCACTTAAGTTCGTTTTTTCAATAATTCTTAAATTATCAATTTATTTTTCGTTTAAATTTTCACGTTTTTTTTTTTTAAATTCGTCTATTTCGTTTTGTATTTTCTATCTTATCTTAATAGTCATTTATAGATTTGGTTAGTTTTTACATTGATTTATTAATTTTACAGTTTTACGGTAGAAGTTTTTTTAAAGTTTCCATTTAAATTTTTTGATTGTTTGGTGATAATTTCATTTGGTAAATTCTGTAAATTTTAGGGTTTTTCTGGAAGTTTTTTCAAATTAGATTTTTCATTTGATTTTTCGAGAGTGTTTTTTTACTTCAGTGATTAATTTTCCGTAGGTTTTGTAAATTTTAGGGTTTTTCTGGAAGTTTTTTCAAATTGGTTTTTTTTCTGTAAATTTTAAGCTTTTTTTTCTAGAAGTTATTTAAATTAGATTTTCCATTTAATTTTCGAGTGTGTTTTTCACTTCAGTGATTAATAATTTGATTTTATTTGCGTAGGTGCTGTAAATTGTAGGGTTTTTCTGGAAGTTTTTTCAAATTAGTATTTTCTGTACCTTTTGAGTTTTTTTTTCTAGAAGTTATCTATTTAAATTAGATTTTCCATTTAATTTTTCGAGTGTGTTTTTCACTTTAGTGATTAATAATTTGATTTTATTTGCGTAGGTTCTGTAAATTTTAGGATATTTCTGGAAGTTTTTTCAAATTAGATTTTTCATTTATTTTCTTTGAGTGTGTGTAGGTACTTCAGTTGTTGATAATTTGAGTTTCTAGATTTGTTTCAGTTGAGAGGTTATTTTATTCACATTTGTCCGTACTGTTGCTTTTTCTAAACTTTCAAAAGATACCTTTTTTTTTTCTAATTTCAATCTATAGTTTTTTTTCTAATTTCAATATATAGTTTTTTTTTTTTAAATTCAATATCAATTTTTTCAAATTTAATAATACTTATTGTTTTTTATGCAGCAGTTCATTTTTTAATAATTAATTTTTTTCTAAATTTTCTAAAATTCTCTATTTATTTTAGTGGTTGTTAGTAATTTCGTGTACGCCAGGTTTCATTTGTATATATCTTTTTTTTTTTTAAATTGGGGACATTTGAGTTTGTTTTTTTTTTGGGAAAGTTCATTTGGGGTTATTATTAATTTTTTTCCTAAATTTTTGGGAATTTACATTTTGCCATGTCAATCTGGACATCAGAAGATATTGTGGGTAGATATCTTCCAATTAGGGGGGACGTGAATTGCCTCTTCAGGGCACTTGCTGTGGGATTGGGGGGGGCATATAACGCATGAAAACTTGCGTAGAATTATCGTTGAAGAGGTGAGGGATCATTGGGATAATTATGTAAATCATGTTTTCGATTATAAAATTCCTCACGAGTATTATTTGGGAATGTCTGTTAAAAATAATGCGAAAATCGAGGTGTAAATGGCCTGTTAACAAAATTTACCCGTAAAAATTATGACATGTCAAGTCAGTTTGTCAGTTTGTCAAGTTTTTGATAGTCAACGCTAAAAGTTAAACACGAATTTATCCTATTATCGAACATTTTCAGTTTTAATACGTATTTATTCTATTTTATCTGTTGTATCTTTGTCTGTGTTAACGTTTATGTTGTGATTTCTGTTGTATTAAACTTTCATATTTCAAAAAGAACACTTTTCTACGAACGAGGACTTTTTATTGAACGATATTATTTACATTTTGGTGCCGAAACCAGGGAAGTGTTTGATTGGAAGTGAAATTAACGTGGATCGAAATAATATTTCTACAATGGAATCAAAAATCGACGTGTCTTTACGTAAAAATTATCGTGGACAATTAACGAAATTGTGCAAATCCGTTGACGAGGCCGTAAATTCAACAGAAACTTCACCAGACGAGCTCTCAGTATTGTGTGGAAAACTCAAGCTGTTGAGAGTAACTTTGAACGAATTGAACGACAAAATTTTGCCTACCTTATCGGATGATTTGATCGAAACGGAATGTGATAAGGTTGCAGAATATAATATTAACGCTATAATAAGTTTGGAGGTATCCATAAAACGCAGAACGAGTGGTAATGAGCCGCAGAACGTGGGACCTGGATATTTTCGAGCTCCTGAAGTTGTCTCGGATATCTCTCCGAATCAAAACAGGGATATTGGTAACGTACAAACCCAAATCAGCCAGAAATCGGTAAGACTACCTAAACTTGATTTATTAAAATTTAACGGCGACCTTGAAGCATGGCCAGCTTTCTGGGAGCAATATAGTCAAGCCATACATAAAAATCCAGAGTTGAGTACTAACTGTAAATTTACATATTTAAAGTCGCTTTTAACGGGTAAGGCGGCTATAACGATTTCGGGCTTAACGTCAAGTCAAAATTCTTATAACGATGCAATCGATTTGATACAATCCGAATTTGGACAATCAGAACGTATTATTGACTGTTACGTGCAAAAACTATGCGATATTCCGTCCGTAAAATATGATAAGGATGTCAGTGCCTTACGTCGTCTATATAACACAGCCTCCTCGATAACGTGCTCGTTGGAATCATTAGGTATCTCAGCTGCTCAGTACGGTTTAATGGTTAAATCCATGATTTTTAAAGTTTTACCTTATAGTCTGAGAGTTCAATTTAATAGAATTAAAATACAGAGTACTGCGAACGCATCTGAATCATTGAACGGGTCGGAAGTGGGTTCAGATATCGCAGAACCGGACTCAGTAAATTATAAAAAACAAATCGCTGATTTACTGAACTTTATAAAGATCGAAGTGGATGCTCTAGAGCAGGCGCACAGTAACGAAAGTAAAAACAATAAATTTCACGCGAGTTCGCGAGAACATTTTGGACTTTCAACGCGTAACGAACCCCGAAATCGATTCAAATCAAACTCTAGCGAAAGGTTCACTGCTCAAGGGTTATTAAGTATGGCTAATGACCAGTGTTTATTTTGTAAAAATAAAAATCATTTGACTAAGGATTGTTTGAATACTGTCATTAGTTTGGTCGATAAAAAGAAACTTTTACAGAACAGTAACAGGTGTTTTCGTTGTACCGGTCAAAATCATAGGTCTAAATTTTGCAAAACAAGAGACATTACGTGTAAAAAGTGTAAAGGTCGACATGTTACTGTCTTGTGCGATCCATCATTTAAACCGAAAAATAAAATTGATACTCAAAATGAACGAAAAGACCGTACTTATAACGAACAATCAACTGTGACTGCGATTTCTACCGGGCGACTTGAGATAATAACGAAATATTTTTACGTGCCGTTTTTGATGCAGGAAGCCAATTAACTTATATTAAACAGTCTGTTTCACGGGATCTCAATTTATCGATTATCGGAAAGCACAAAATTTCAGTTTGTGTTTTCGGAAGTTCTCAACGTGGTGTTGCTAAACTGTGCAACAAAGTCGAAGTAGTCGTAAGAAGTCAATACTCAAATAAATCGATTACGATACATGCAATCGAAGCTCCCGAAATATGTTTCGATTCTATTAAACCTCCGTGCCTTAACGACCCAATTATCGAAAATTTCGCAAAGAAAAATCTATTAGCAGATATTCGAACATCGCCTTTACATTCGACCGGAATATCTTTGCTTGTTGGTAGCGAAAATTATTGGTTATTTGTTACAGGCGAAACGCGCCCTTTAACGGATAAATTGCGGGCTATTAATACAGAAGTTGGATGGACAATTCATGGTGCAAGGGCATCTAACGATGTTGCTCCAGAATTTTCTGTAAATTTCAATATTGCGTCTATTTTACATTCACAAATTATCGAAAGTGATATCGTAACTGACTTTAACGAAAACGAAAATTTAAATTTAAAAAGATTTTGGGACTTGGAGACTATTGGTATTAACGGTTCGGAAATCAAAATAAAAGACAATTTTTGGTTAATAAATTGTGTAAAAATGGGACTCTCTTAGAATACGATCGAGCAATACGCGAATACGAACGATTAGGCTGTTTGGAACTAGTGAACGAAAATTATGTAAATCATAATAAAACGTATTATTTACCGCATAGACCGGTCTACCGACGAGATAAAGAAACTTCTCAAGTGCGAGTAGTATTCGACGCGAGTGCGCATGCGCCGGGCATGCCTTCGTTAAACGATAAACTTATAACGGGCGAAAATTTAGTTCCGGACTTACTAAAAATTTTGTTAAACTTTCGAATTGGTTGTGTTGGACTAGTAGCCGATATCGAGAAAGCTTTTTTGCAGATCTCTCTATGTAACGACGATCGAAATTTTCATAGATTTTTATGGTTTAAGGATCCTATCGAAAATGAAATATCTTCCGTAGATCAATTACCGAAATTTGATACGTTTAGAATGTGTAGGGTAACATTTGGAGTTACTACTAGCCCATTTTTGTTAGCAGTTACGCTAAGGAAGCATTTATTAAACCAACCAGATCGTGAATTTGGAAAATATTTATTAGAATCCTTTTACATAGACGACTTTATCAAATCTGTTCATAACGAAGATGCTGCTTTAAAAGTATATCAACGCTCTAAAAATATTCTATCGGAGGCAAATATGAATCTGAGAAAGTGGAGTTCAAATAACGTGAATTTAACAAAAATTTTCAATAACCCCATAGAGAACGATACAAATAACCCTAAATCCAATGACCCAAAAAAGGTTTTAGGAATAATTTGGTTCACGATTACCGACCAGTTGGTTGTTGATATACCTAGAATTTTTAACAATTTTAACGTTTCTAGGGAACCTACAAAAAGAATAATTCTTCAAACCGTTGGAAAGGTTTTCGATCCGATCGGTGTGCTAAGTGGATGTACTGTAACAATAAAGATTCTACTACAGAAAATTTGGAAGAAGAACTTCAAATGGGATGAACCGTTACCAAATGAATTTAAAATGGAATGGAACCAATGGATAAACGATGTGTCAAATTTAAATGATTTCGCTATACCTCGATGTATATTACCTGACCGAAAAGAGCCTGTAGAATTGCATATATTCGCTGACGCTAGTTTGCAAGCTTATGGAGCGGTAGCGTATTTGAAACGTTTAGACAATAACACTTGCAATTTTTTAATGGCTAAAAACCGAGTTGCGCCACTGAACCAAACGCTAATGTTAATGAGTGTTCAGTTCCCCTGAACTTCTTAATTTTAATTTTAATTTTTATTTTTTAGATTTAGTTAAACAAATGCTTGAGTCTCATCAGTGTTTAAATTATAGGGTTTTTTGGTTATAAAATAAGTAAAAATTTGATTTGTCACCCTTTGGCGCTATATATGAATGTTCTATTGTATCACTATTTTTTAAAGTTAACTGTTAAGGATTCATTTATTCTATGTAGTGATGCGGTTACCTGAGGGTGAAGATTTTATGCGCCTGTGCGAGTCAATTGCCCAGGAACTGTACTGGTTTTAAAACACTGAGAACTCACTCTCTGATATCGACCATGCACGCGATATGCACGCGATCAGTCGGTAAATTACCAAAATTTAAATAATACAAAATTCGCAACCGGAATTGAAAGTGAATAATTATTATACTTCGGTCTATCAACTCCGCAAATCGGAAAAGTGCCCATAATTAAGTGCTGGAAAATTCCCTAAGTCTTTCGCCGCAAAAGCTCATTTGGCTAGGTGCACCTAGAGGAGGAAAATAGACGACACTTCGGTAAGTCCCTCTTTTATTAGGCTGTATCACTGCTTTATATTGTTGAGGTCAATTACCAATCCGAATAATGGGATTTTTCTCAATAAAAAATTCATATATTATTTAACACTGGAAAAAGTGATTCCGCGATCTTTGTATCTTCAAATTAAAAGAAGATTATTAAATTACAGTCCACTAAACTCAACCAACATTACTGAGCTGTCGTTACAGCACATATTTTGATCACTTCGATCACCGGATTTGGTTCCAAACTCAATTTAAAAAATCATTTTTTCTAGTGTGAACGCCATTAAAAGTGTGAAAACTCAAATTGCAAATTTTTAATTTCATCAAAATTCAATTTTATGTCGCATTCTTTATGCAGACATATGTATTATTTATTTCAAGGGCAACGATAAATTCCAGTTTCAGGTATTTTCTTGAGAGGCAAAAAAGAGGTAATTTATTCATAAAATTAGGTCGATATTTGAACCCTTCAAAATTCTCCTAGGCAATTTATATTTAAAAGGAATTCAAATAATCAGACTATATTCTGACTTTTTATCAAATTCAGCAAAAATAATAAAGAGTTTCAAGATAGCTTCGATTTCTAGTTCGATTTATAATCTAGAATTTTTATTTAATCTATATTTTGCGGAACAATGTCGGAAAAAGTTAAGAAAATTAAAGTTTTGCGCGACATAGAAGATTCTAAACTTAAAGAAATATTAGCCGTCGCTTTGAGCGCTAAAACTGACAATTCAAAACGTAATAATTTTAAAATTTGTTTCGAAGACCTTGAAGATGTTCGCTCTGAATATCAGAAAAGGCACTCTGCCTTATTAAACGAAATTTACGCTGACCAAGATGAAGTTAAAATTTGCATTGCGCATCTTCATGCATTCCATAAAGATGTTACGTTGGTTAAGGAAATTTATGATGATCTTTTTTCGCAAAATACTATTACGCCCCAAACAACCGGAACTAACCGTCGTCTTACGCTCAACCCCAATGCTCCTGGGAGTTCGCAGCAAACTCCAGATTTTTCTCATAGTTTCCCGAAAATTGATATTGTCAAGTTTTCTGGAGATATTAACCAATTTCCAACCTTTTATGATCTTTTCAAAAGTATGATCCATGACAACCCTAACATTCCAAATATTCAGAAATACTCACTTTTAGTGACATATTTGGAAGGTGCTCCAAGAGAATTGGTTACACAACTACCCGCTTCTGACGCTAACTACCCAATTGTTTTCGACAATTTTGTCAAAAGATATAAAAACGATCGTATCTTAGCTCAAAACTATTGGAATGCCATTGATTCAGCTCCAAAAGTTAATTCTGACGATCCTACAGCTCTCAGAAACTTACTTGATATTTTCACAAAAAACATTGAAGCTCTCAAAACGGTTGGCTTGCAACCAGATTTTTGGGATTTTGTTTTAGCCCAAAAATTATTAAAATCTGTTGATTGTTCCATTCAAACGCGCTTCGAAGTTTTTCATGGTAAGCCTACCGAGATACCTTCATATCAAGCTATTTATAATTTTTTGGATCAACACTGCAGCTCACTTTTTATAGTTGGTGCTGGTACTTCTAGTACAACGCAAACTTCTAGCAAACCAAAATTCTCACAAAAACCGCAAAATCAATATCAAAAATTTCCTAATAGTCGCCAACCCCCTCGCGCATTTTTATCTGCTTCCAAGCCTCAAAATAAATGTACACTTTGTACCCGTAATCATAATCTATCAGTGTGTCCAGATTATCTCGCAAAATCTCCTCAAGAAAGATACACTTTTCTTAAAGATCAAAAGTTTTGTATCAATTGTACTTCAAACTTGCATAAAACCTTTCAATGTAAAAGCACAAATACTTGTCGTTTTTGTCAAAAAAGACACCATACTACACTCCATTTTGATTCTGATGTAAACACAGGTCCACATCAAACATTTTCACGTGAAATACCAAAGAGACAAGAAACTGATAATAGTTTGCCAGTCCCCACGCACTCTCAAAGCCAAAGTGCTTGCCTTTCTTCGCACAATTTGAATACTTCTGGCACCTTAATTTCAACAGCTCTTTTTCAAATCAAAGATGTTAGAGGTCATTATCAAACGGTCAGAGGAGTGCTCGATAGTGCTTCTCACTTGTCATTTGTATCCCTAAAATGTGCAAATAAATTGGGACTACCTCGCATTAATATAAATACTGAAGTTTTAGGAATTGGTGAGACCAGTATGCAGTCAAAATTGGGAGCTATAAATATGATAATTCGCCCTTGCAACAATAATCACTCTGATTTTACCCTATCAGTAAGCGGTGCAGTCATTTTACCCCAAATATGCTCCTCTCTTCCATTAAAAGAGGTTAACACAAAAAATTGGCACATAATTGATAATATAAAAATCGCAGATCCCAATTTTAATAGACCGGGAGCCGTCGATGTTTTATTAGGAGCAGATATTTTTCCTTATCTTCTTAGAGATGGCCGCCTGGTTGGTAATAGTGATGAGCCTATTGCTATTAACTCTATTTTTGGATATATTTTAATGGGAAAAATAAATATTCCTCAAGAGCCTATAATTTCTGTTTCGCTTATTTGTCAAATTTCAAATCAAATGCTTCACGATTCGTTAACTAAATTTTGGGAAATTGAAAATATTCCTGAAACTCAAGTTATTCTTTCCCCACAAGACGAAGCGTGCGAACAAATATTCAAAAATACTTTTTCTCGCAATGATGAAGGACGCTATATTGTGACCCTACCTTTCCGTGAAAAGATTGAACCAATTTTTCCGAACAGTCGTCAGCTTGCATTAAAAATATTTTTGTCTCTCGAAAATCGATTGAGTAGAACTCCAGAAACCTACAAAAAATATTCAGATTTTATGCAAGAGTATTTAGACTTAGACCACATGGAGCTGGTTGAAAACCCACAAGTGATTGAAAAAAGTTACTATATTCCTCATCATCATATTGAACGTCCTGAAAGCTTGTCAACCAAGCTACGCGTTGTTTTCAATGCTAGTGCAGTTTCGCTCACAAATAATGGAAAACTTTCCTTGAATGATACTCTATATGCAGGTCCCAAATTACAAAAGGATATTTGTAGTATTTTGTTAAATTTTCGATTGCACGAAATAGCTCTGTGTTGCGACATTTCGAAAATGTTTCGTGGCATTTTAATTGCTTCTCAGCACCAGAATTATCAAAAAATTCTCTGGCGATTTCATAAATCTGAACCCATTCAAGAATATCGCCTGAAAACTGTGACTTATGGTACTACCCCCGCTCCTTACTTAGCATTAAGAGTCTTACAGCAGCTAGCTGAAGATGAAAAGCATAAATACCCTCACGCAGCCAAGGTTCTTTTAAATGATAGTTTCGTCGATGATTTCGTGACAGGCTGTAGCTCCGAGAAAGAAGCCATCTCTCTCCAAAACGAGCTAACTATGTTGTTAGAGTCAGGTGGTTTTAAATTACACAAATGGGCTAGTAATAGCAAAAAAGTATTAGCACCATTGCCGGAGTCTGACATAAATCCGACAGCTTTATCCTTAAATTGTGACGATACCACAAAAATCTTAGGCCTACGATGGCAACCTAGTTCTGACTATTTTTGTTATTCTGTGTCAGCTTCAAGTCGCCTATGTACCAAACGCAATATACTTTCTGAAATTTTCAAAGTATATGATCCCTTAGGTTGGCTCTCGCCAGTCACTATTTTAATTAAGTGCTTAATTCAAGAATTTTGGAAACTTGGATTAGATTGGGATTCTGAAGCCCCTACACAAATTACTCGCCTTTGGGAACGCTATAAATCTGAACTACCTCTATTAAAAGAATTCCGCTTGCCTAGATTCATTAATACTTTCTCTGGCAAGGCAAAATACGAATTAATAGGGTTTTCTGACGCATCAAATCGCGCATACGCTGCAATTTGTTATTTGCGCGTTACCTATAAAAATGAGGTTTTCATTTATTTTCTATGCTCTAAAACAAGAGTAGCTCCTATAAAATTCATTAGTATTGCTAGACTTGAATTAGCAGCTTGTAATGTTTTATCAGATCTAATTCAGTTCATTTTGAATAGTCTTGGTTCTCGCTTGAAAATTCATAAAATTTTTGCCTGGAGTGATTCTCAAGTGGCACTCTCATGGATCAAAGCGCATCCGTCCCGGTGGAAAACCTTTGTACAAAATAGAGTTACGCAAATTCATGAAAGGGTACTCCCTGAAAATTGGTACTACATTTCCACATCTCAAAACCCCGCTGACATAGCTTCAAGAGGATTATATCCTAGCGAATTAGTCAATCATCATTTATTTTTTAGTGGTCCCGATTTTCTCAAACTTTCTTATGAACAATGGCCCATAACATGCGAGATCTTGGAAACTTCTGAAACTCTAGCCGAAGAAAAATCTTCAAGTAATGTGGTCCTAATTACTTCTCAAAATCAAAACTTCAACTTTTTGACCGCAATTTTGAATAGAATTTCTTCATTTTCTAAACTTTGTAGATCTTTAGCTTATTTTCTGCGATTTATTGACGAGAAGATTCTTCGCAAAGATAAAATTTACGAGGAATTTTTAACATATCAACAAATAACTGATGCTCTTCATTTGTTGATATCAAATGAGCAGAAGATTTATTTTTCGGAAGAAATCCGATCGATTCAAAATAAAGTAAAATTATCTAAACCAATGCAAAAATTAAACTTATTTTTAGATAAAAAAGGTTTAATTAGAGTGGGAGGCAGATTGCACCACTCTTCTCTTACTTATGATAAAAAATTTCCAATTTTATTACCCCGTGAAAGCACTCTCACTTACCTAATAATAGAGTATTTCCATTTAAAATATTTACACGCCGGGCTAAGGACCGTGCATTTTTTGCTTAGTCAACAATATTGGATAATCGCAGCCAAACGTAAAATTCGCTCTGTTTTGTCAAAATGCGTACGATGCTTTAAATTAAATCCTCAACCCACTCAACCTAAGATGGGTTCGCTTCCATTTCCCCGCGTATGTCAGTTAAGGGCGTTTTTACACAGCGGTGTCGATATAGGTGGTCCAATCCCCATTTTAATGCATAGAACCCGTGGTGTAACGCGAACTTTAAAGGCCTATATTTGTCTTTTCGTGTGTATGAGCACCAAGGCTATCCATATCGAAATCGTCAGTGATTTGACAGCTGATGCTTTCATAGCAGCATTGCGGCGATTTGTAGCTCGTAGAAATTACGTTACAGACATGTATTCTGATAACGGTACAAATTTTGTATCCGCGAATCGACAGTTACTCCAGATTGATTCTACACGTCCCATTAAATGGCATTTTATTCCAAGCAATAGTCCAAATTTTGGAGGACTTTGGGAATCGGGTATCAAGTCCGTTAAAAAGCATTTATTTAGAACTATCGGATCGCAAATTTTAACTTACGAAGAGTTATGTACAGTGACTTGTCAAATTGAAGCTATTTTGAACTCGCGCCCTTTGACTGAAAATTCTTCAGATCCAAATGATATTTCTGCGTTGACCCCTGGTCACTTTTTATCTTTGGAACCATTGAGCGCTGTTCCAGACATTGATTTGACTGATGTCAAGCTTAATAGATTAACGCGGTGGCAGCTACTTCAGCGAATCCACCAGGATTTTTGGAGACGTTGGCAACAGGAGTATCTACATACTCTCCAACAAAGGAGCAAGTGGCTTGAAAACCCTTCCACTCCTGAAATTGGTCGCCTTGTAATTATTAGGAATGATTTACTGCCTCCAATTCAGTGGCAACTCGGGAGAATTATTGAAGTTTTTCCTGGTAAGGATGGTATAAGTCGAGTTGCAACTGTTAAGACTAAGGACTCAGTGTTTAAACGACCAATGTCGAAACTTTGTCCTCTGCCTCTTGTCACCTCGGAAAATGCATAGCATTTTCGGCTGGCAATATGTTCAGTTCCCCTGAACTTCTTAATTTTAATTTTAATTTTTATTTTTTAGATTTAGTTAAACAAATGCTTGAGTCTCATCAGTGTTTAAATTATAGGGTTTTTTGGTTATAAAATAAGTAAAAATTTGATTTGTCACCCTTTGGCGCTATATATGAATGTTCTATTGTATCACTATTTTTTAAAGTTAACTGTTAAGGATTCATTTATTCTATGTAGTGATGCGGTTACCAGAGGGTGAAGATTTTATGCGCCTGTGCGAGTCAATTGCCCAGGAACTGTACTGGTTTTAAAACACTGAGAACTCACTCTCTGATATCGTCCATGCACGCGATATGCACGCGATCAGTCGGTAAATTACCAAAATTTAAATAATACAAAATTCGCAACCGGAATTGAAAGTGAATAATTATTATACTTCGGTCTATCAACTCCGCAAATCGGAAAAGTGCCCATAATTAAGTGCTGGAAAATTCCCTAAGTCTTTCGCCGCAAAAGCTCATTTGGCTAGGTGCACCTAGAGGAGGAAAGTAGACGACACTTCGGTAAGTCCCTCTTTTATTAGGCTGTATCACTGCTTTATATTGTTGAGGTCAATTACCAATCCGAATAATGGGATTTTTCTCAATAAAAAATTCATATATTATTTAACACTGGAAAAAGTGATTCCGCGATCTTTGTATCTTCAAATTAAAAGAAGATTATTAAATTACAGTCCACTAAACTCAACCAACATTACTGAGCTGTCGTTACAGCACGATTTTTATAATTTTACTTTTGTTGAATTTCTCTAATTATTATTAGACTAGATGTGGCAACTCCGCATTTATAAAAATGTATTTTTGTTAACCTCTAAAGGTTCGGTCGCTGTCTGTTAGGGGGGGTGCGACCACGAGAGACGCAACAGGTCGCCAAAATTGTCAGCCTTTTTTTATTTAAAAAATCCCCTTTGTACTCTTTCGAGAATAAAACCGAAAGTAAAAATAAATAAACGAGTTTCAATTAACTGAGCTATCGAGGAAGAAACATTTGGTCCTGATCGAGCCTGATGATCAGGAATGGATAAATAAAACCTGTTCTGTTCGAGGAGAATGTGAGTTCGAGTTGAGAAAAAAGAGTGCTCACAGGAAAAATTAGCAGAAAAAGTAAGTCCGTTCCTTTTCATATTATTTATTTACCAATTTTTGAGTATTGAGTTCTTTATTGAATCCATTTTTCCGCCCTAAATTTGAGTTAAAATGGACGCGGATCAAAAAAAGGAATTGAGTGCTTTAAGGGTTAAAAGGGGAGTTTGCAAGAGTAAATTGACAAGGTTAAAAAACTATTTTGAGGGTTTAGATGAGGGGCAATGTGATGAGAGAGAATGGGGTATTTTAGCCGCGAAATTTGAGAAATTTGAGGGGATCTGGGATGAATTTGCCGCTTATCAAACAGATATTGAGATTTTAATTGTGAATGACAATGATATTTTTGTACAAGAGAGTCAAGAAAGGGAAATATTCGAGGATGGATATTGTACATTAGTCGTAGATATTAAAAGCATGTTGAATAAGCATTATTGGAAAAATAACGACGGTGGTGGTAGCAGTAACGGGTCGGTGAACGTAAGTTCCAGACAATCAGTGGCGGGCCAAGGGCATCAAAATACGGGGTCGATATCTTCGATTGCAAAATTGCCCCCCATAAATTTACCGGTTTTTGACGGGCAATATGAAAAATGGTTAGATTTTAAGGAAAGCTTTTGCGCATTAGTAGAGCAAAATACAAATTTAAACGATGTGCAGAAGTTTTTGTATTTGAAGTTGTCCTTGAAAATGTTTTGCAGGTTATTCAATCTATTGAGGTTAGCGCAGATAGTTACAAGAGTGCATGGCAACTTTTAGTTGATAGATACGAAAATAAAAAAATGATTGTATTTAACCATATCAAGGCAATTTTTGAGTACCCGAGTTTGACAAAAGAGTCGCATGTTGAGTTGAGAAAGTTGTATGATAATGCGAAAAAGCACCTTCGTTCTTTGAAAAATCTAAAAATAGATACGAATTCTTGGGACCCCTTGATTATTTATATTTTATCTAATAAATTTGATAACATTACGAGACGCGATTGGGAGTCGTATAAATGTGTGAATGTCTTGCCAACGTTGGACGAGTTAAACAGTTTTTTGCATACAAAGTGTGAAGTTTTAGAAAAGTTAGAGGCATGCAAATCAGACAGAAATAAGTTCAACAGTACAAGTCAAGGGTTCCCAAAGAAAGTACATACTTTTTTTAGTACAGATGGGCAAAGAATGCAGTGCTTGTGGTGTAAACAAGATTCCCATAATTTGAGCGAGTGTAAGTCTTTTCAGAAATTGGGTTCCGAAGAAAAAATTGATACAGTTAAAAATATGAAGTTGTGTTTTAATTGCCTCAAAATAAATCATAATGCTTGGAAATGTCGTGCACCCAAGTGTTCAAAATGTCACAAAAGCCACCATATTTCCTTGCATTTTGAGAAATCCAACAACGACGCCACTGACGCCCGCTCACGAGAAGTAACGCAAGCACGATGGTTGGAGCGGTTGGAGAAGCCGAGCAGAGAGAGAGCGGAGAACCACCGGTGAATCAACGTTCAACCGCCGCGTCGGCGGCCCTTTCGCAAGAGGCGACGTCACAAGCGTCTGCGGATCACATGGAGGCAACGCCACGAATATGGTCGAAAGTGTACGAACGAAACTTTTAAAATTTGGCGCGACGCGACAAACGGAGGTTCACTAGCATTTTTGTTTACCGCCTCTTTATTTATTTGACACAAAATTATTAATTATAATTCGATAGTTTTTGGAAAAATTCTCGCCCAAAAAAACACATGGAGAGCATAATTCACAACAAAAATACATCTACAAAAATAATGAAGTCCATAAGATGCCCATTAAACTGTGATTTTATTACCGACAGCAAAGACATTATTGTTTTACATATTACAAAAATTTTCATGGAAACAACTTAGACCCCAAGAATTTAACATTTAATAATAAGGAAGACTTTTTTGAGTGGAAAAGAAAATTAGAGCAAGATACCGCATCAGAGCACAGTTTATAAAATATGGAACTGTTAAAATGAAAAATGGTACAATAATTATTTATTTATCTATCACCGACATGGAAATTTACATAAACGCATTAAATTTACATTATGTAGGTATTACATAAACAGGCTTTATTGAATATTGACTTATTATTTAATAGCCTCGCTCGATCATAAAATTATTCGTACAATAAAGCCTTTCTTTATTGTACTTGTTATTTAATGCTATTTATATAAATAGCTATTATTTAACAATCTAGATTAAACACTGTGTCTTTCAAAATCTTACAGAAACAGCTTGGTTGTGATACAGCCTACAAATCAACTGTGAAGGGCGAAGGGCGAAGGGCCATGTATCATTGGATTGTTCCACCTGACATCAATAATTTTTTTGTACCCGGGTCCCAGCTTGGGCTTGATGCCCCATCCCAAAAAAATTAATTCTCATTAGTCTTTCTAAAATTTTTAGTTAAATATTATCGATATTTCACGAAATGGAAATTGCAAAATAATCCTAGATTAACAATAATATTCATCAGGATTCAGGACAAGGAGGTGGAGGCGTCAAAAAACAAGCAGCGTTATGGGCGCTGTATTCGTGGCGTTGCCTCCGTGTGATCCGCAGACGCTTGTGGCGACGTCGGGAGGCAGCGTTGCAACGTTTAGCAGTAATTCTCAAGTTTTACTAGCAACTGCGGAAATTCAAATAAAAATAGGAAATAGAGTTTTGAGCTGTAGGGCACTTTTAGATTCGGGTTCCCAGAGTAATTTTATAACGGAATCGTTTTGTGAAAGGTTGAATATTGAACCCCGCCGAGTAAATCACATGATACATGGAGTTGGACAGATTTTGACTAGAATTGATAAGCAGGTTGATATTTCGATAA
Organism: Ceutorhynchus assimilis; assembly: GCA_917834065.1. Taxonomy (NCBI): domain Eukaryota; kingdom Metazoa; phylum Arthropoda; class Insecta; order Coleoptera; family Curculionidae; genus Ceutorhynchus; species Ceutorhynchus assimilis. Next base: position 9,187,332 of record OU892285.1, read on the forward strand.
ATTCGCATACGTCAGACTTCAGCATGGATATAAAATGCTTAGTCCTTCCTAGAATAACAGATAGGCTTCCGATGATGAGTTTTAGTAAAACAATTTTGAATTTGCCAAAAAATAAAAATATGTTGTTAGCGGATCCAAATTTTTGTGTTAAAAAAGAGATTGACATTTTGCTGGGGTCTCATGTTTTTTGGACGGTTCTGGGTTCAGAACGAAAGGTATTGGGAGAAAATATGCCTGTGTTGCAAGATAGTCTATTAGGTTGGATAGTAGCTGGAAACTTGAATTGGAATAATTGTGAAAGTGTGCCTAAAGTGTCAATGGGTAATCTTTGCATAGATGAAAGTTCTTTGGAAACAAATTTATTGAAATTTTGGAATATTGAGGAGATTGATAATGCCGAGCCGATTTTGTCTGTTAGTGAAAAATACTGTGAGAGTTACTTTAAAAAGTCAACAACACGCGATGAGCAGGGCAGATTTGTAGTTAGGGTGCCATTTAAAAACAATTTAAATCAGTTGGGATTTTCGCGTCAAACTGCGTTAAACAGATTTGGGAATCTTGAAAAAAGAGTGGCAAAAAATTTAAGCTTAAAAGGTGAGTATCAGAATTATTTCATGTTAGAGTATGAGAATTTAGGACATATGAAAGAAATAGTAGAACCAGAAATAATGAACAAAGAAAACTTTTATTTGCCGCATCATGCTGTAGTGAGGGAGGAGAGTAGCACTACCAAATGTAGAGTTGTTTTTAATGCAAGTGAAAAATCGACGAGTGGTTTGTCATTGAATGATATTCAGTTTAGTGGCCCCCCTCTACAGCAGGATGTATTTTCAATTTTGTGTAGGCTTAGAAAGCACAAATTTGTGATGACAGCTGATGTGTCCAAAATGTACCGTTGCATCATGTTAGCAGAGGATGAGAGAAAATACCAGCGTATTTTTTGGAGGTCTGAAACTGATCAAAGGTTGAAATGTTTTGAGTTACAAACGGTTACATATGGTACAGCGTCTGCGCCGTATTTAGCTGTTAGATGTTTGTTTCAGTTGGCCATAGATTACCAGGATACTTTTCCAGACGCTTGCGAGATAATAAAAAAGGATTTTTACATGGATGACCTGCTAACAGGATGTGATAGGTCTGAGGACATGTTAAAAATGCAGAGAGAAATATGTCATATTTTGTCAAGTGCTGGTTTTCAGTTGAGAAAATGGCTTTGTAACAAACGGGAAATTTTGAGTCAATTTGAAATAAATAAGGAACTTGATGTTAGTGTTTTGAATATAGGGGAAAACCAACACAACAAAGCCTTGGGAATATTCTGGAATTCAAATGAAGATTTGATTCAGTACAAAATAAAAGACTTTTCACTTCCACAACGTTTAACAAAAAGATGTATTTTGTCAATTATATGTCAGATTTTTGACCCTTTGGGTCTGCTAGGCCCAATAATTGTCGTCGCAAAGTTGATTTTACAAGAACTGTGGAAGTTAAAGGTTGATTGGGACGATCCTAACTTGCCTAGTGATTTAAGAGAGAAGTGGATGATTTTTTTGAAGGAGTTGTATTTAGTGAATGACTTCCAAATTCCAAGACATGTTTTGAGCACTGAGTATGTTACAATTGAGATGCATGGATTTTGTGATTCGAGTGAAAGGGCGTATGGAGCAGTTTTGTATGTTAGGTGTGTCTTATCATCGGGTTTAATTTTGTCAAACTTGTTAGTAGCAAAAAGTAGAGTTGCTCCAATTAAATGCCAAACATTGGCGAAATTAGAGCTTTGCAGTGCGGTTCTTTGGCAAATCTAGCATGTAAAACGATAAAGGCTTTGGAGATTAATTTTCATAACATATACTACTGGTCGGATTCTATGATCTCACTTGCGTGGATTCAGGGTGATTTATGCCGATGGAAACAATTTGTAGCCAATAGAGTGAGTGAAATACAAAGTATGACTGATGTGAATAATTGGCATCATGTAAAATCAAAGGAAAACCCGGCAGATCTACTGTCACGAGGTGTCACGCCAAAAATGTTGTATGAGAATAAGCTATGGTTTCACGGTCCAGATTTTTTGTTTCTAGAGAGGTCAGAATGGAATCTTACAAAACTTAAAATAGATTTTGAGGTACCAGAGCAAAAGACTGTGAACTCGAGTGTAAATTTACAAATTATGGATTCAGTAGAATGCACAAATATTTTAAGTTATCTCCTAAAGAAGTTTTCATCTTATAGCAAAATTTTGAGAGTGATAAGTTATATAATTAGGTTTATAGAAAATCTTAAATTAAAGGGATCCAAAAAAGAAATTATTGTAGAGCCTGTAGTGACACCGAGTGAGTTCGAGAATGCAAATAAAGTGTTGATAAGGCATGTCCAAGAAATATGCTTTAAAGCAGATTATGATGATTTGAAAAATAATGGGATAGTACACAAAAAAAGTAAAATATTGTCTTTAAATCCTTTTATGAAGGATGGATTGATAAGGGTAAGAGGTAGACTGACTAATGCAAGTTTACCTTTTGAAAGAAAACATCCCATTATTTTTCCAAAAAATCATATTTTGACAGAATTAATTTTTAGAGAAGAGCATCTAAGATTAATGCATTGTGGTGCGCAGCAACTTTTGTGCTCAATAAGAGAACAATATTGGCCAATTTCGGGACGCAATAGCTGTAAAAAAATAGTAAAGCAATGTATTACCTGTTTTAACGCTAGACCACCTAAATTTGAGAATTATTTGATGGGCGATTTGCCAACTTTTAGAGTAAATCCCGATTGTCCATTTATAAATGTTGGTACAGATTATGGCGGGCCATTTTGCATAAAAGATCGTAAAACTAGAGGTGCTAAAATAATTAAAGCATACATTTGTCTGTTCGTGTGTTTATGTACCAAGGCAGTCCATATAGAACTGGTCTCTGAACTAACTACAGAATGTTTCATAGCAGCTCTGAAAAGGTTTGCAAGCCGTCGAGGTAAACCTTCTCATATTTTTTCAGATAATGCTACAAACTACGTCGGAGCCAATAATGAGCTCATTCAAGTTTATAAATTTCTAGAACAAGAGTCAAAAAATATTTCCCAATCTTTGACTGTTGATAGGATTCAGTGGCACTTCATTCCAGCTCGATCGCCAAATTTCGGGGGAATTTGGGAGGCCGGAATTAAAAGCATAAAGCACCATTTGAAACGGGTCGCGAATGTGGAGTCTTTTACTTTCGAGGAATTTAATACCATTTTGGTTCAAATAGAGGGCATCCTCAATTCGCGGCCTCTTTGTCCTTTGTACCCCGATCCTTCGGACTTGAAAGCACTCACGCCAGCACATTTCTTAATTGGCCGAAGTTTGACAACAATTCCGGAAGTGGATTTAACTGATGTATGTGAAAATCGCTTGAAAAAATGGCAGCGACTTCAAGCTATTGTACAACATGTGTGGAAACGTTGGAGAAACGAGTATCTTCCTGAATTACAGCGGCGAGTCAAATGGAAAAGCAATTTGCATGAATTGGTGAAGATCGGAGCATTAGTTCTTGTCAAAAATGATTCTGGTCCTGTACTGGAGTGGAAGTTGGGTAGAATCACAAGACTGTATCCAGGTGATGACGGTGTCTGCAGAGTTGTTGATATAAAGGTTCGAAATGGTGAAATTCGGCGTTCTGTGAACAGCATTTGTGCTTTGCCCTTAGAGTGACTGTTTAGATAACCCTGGACTAGACTTTTCGTAAAATTTGTTTTGGTTTTCAAGAAGTTAGATTTTGTTTAGAAAGTATATGTGTGTTGTAATAGTAAGTAAGTTATTGGTATTGATAGACATAAGTCTCTCAAGGCGGGGAGTATGTTAATGAGTTTTTATAATTTTACTTTTGTTGAATTTCTCTAATTATTATTAGACTAGATGTGGCAACTCCGCATTTATAAAAATGTATTTTTGTTAACCTCTAAAGGTTCGGTCGCTGTCTGTTAGGGGGGTGCGACCACGAGAGACGCAACAGGTCGCCAAAATTGTCAGCCTTTTTTTATTTAAAAAATCCCCTTTGTACTCTTTCGAGAATAAAACCGAAAGTAAAAATAAATAAACGAGTTTCAATTAACTGAGCTATCGAGGAAGAAACAGCTAACTTTACCAAAGTTAGAATTGACCGCAACTTTATGTGGTGCAAGAATGCAAAAATATATCATAGAGAATATCCAATTAAATATAACCGAAATATTTATATGGTCGGACTCTGAAATAGCTTTGCATTGGATAAATGGCAATAAATTTAAGTGGAAACCATTTATTCAAAACCGAGTACAGGAAATACGAAATATGAATCATATCGTATGGAAGTACTGCCCAGGTAAAGAAAACCCTGCAGACCTTTTGAAAAGAGGAGTCAAAGCTTCAAAATTGGTGAAAGAATCGGAACGATGGCTTCATGGACCTACATGGTTGTCTGCAAACAAATAAAATTGGCCAATGGACGAGTATTTTGATCTGAAAAATGAAGAAACAAAAGTATTTTCTTGTTTAGCAGAGACGAGAGCAGAAATTGATATTGAAAAAAGCGAGCAAGTTACACTTAAAGGAATATTTTCTTTGGATCAATTTAGTAGTTATGAAAAAACTTTAAGAGTTACTGCTCTAGTCTTCAGATTTGCGAATAATCTAAAAATAAAGGAAAGGGAAAGAAAAATTTCAGGATATATAAGAGCTAAAGAAATGGAAAAAGCTGAGACATATTGGATACGAATAGCACAAGAAGAAACGTATTTTGAAGAAATAAAAAGTTTGAGGAACAATAAAGAAATTTCTAAAAAATCCAAAATTCTAAAATTGAATCCATTTATAGATGAGAATTATTTACTAAGACTGAAAGGAAGGTTACAAGAATCCGGTTTAAGTTACAATGAGAGACATCCTATTATCTTACCCAAAAAGTCAGAATTAGCAAAGAAATTAATATGGAACGCATATGAACAGATGAAACATAGCGGAATAAATTCTACACTAGCCGAAATAAGAAAAATGTACCGGCTAATTCAGGCGAGACAAAGAATTAAAGCAATTATAGGACGCTGTGTTGTTTGCAAGAAATTGAAGGGAAAATCGGGAATGCAGCCATTTGCTCCATTACCCAGAGATAGAATAACAGCAGCACAACCCTTCAATGTGACCGGAATAGATTTTGCTGGACCACTGTACATAATTATGAACGAACAAAGAGTTAAAGTGTACATCATGTTATTCACTTGTGCCGTAATAAGAGCGGTACATCTGGAATTAGTGGAAAGTCTGTCAACAGAAAGTTGTGTATTAGGTCGCAGACGTTTTATCGCTAGAAGAGGGGTACCTAACATAATCTATTCGGACAACGCAAAAACATTCAAACGCACAGCTCAGGAATTAGACCAGTTAACGAAAATTTTACAACAGGAAGAAATACAAAATTTAGTAAGAAAGAATAGGATTCATTGGAAATTTAGCGTGGAAAGAGGCTCATGGTGGGGAGGTTTTTGGGAGCGGTTGGTTCGTACTGTGAAAGATGCTTTGAAGTCAACTTTATTAAAGAAATTGGTTGGATTTGATGAGATACGAACAATACTAACAGAAGTAGAAGCGACAGTGAATTCAAGACCGTTAACGTATATTGATGAAGACCCAGAAAATCTCTTTATATTAACACCCGGAAAATTCTTGATCGGAGTGGTCGATTTAGGATTCAGCCCGAACTTAAAATCGAAGGAAATTAAGAGAAATGATATTTTGAAGAAATGGAAAACCAGAGAAGAAACAATGAATCAGTTTTGGAAGAAGTGGCAAGTTGATTATTTGCAACAGTTGCGCTCTGCCCATTATATCGATAATCCATAACCTAAGGAAATTAAAGAGGGAGACGTAGTACTTTTGCAAGACCAGGACAGACCACGTTTAACATGGAAACTTGTGAGAGTCACACAGGTATTTCAAGGACGCGATGGAAAAGTGAGAGCGTGCGAAATAAAGACAAGTGACAGTGTCAGACTTAAACGTCCAGTGCAGTGCCTATATCCATTAGAAATCGACGATTTTGCTGCCGGGGAGGATGTTAAAGATAATGCGAAAATCGAGGTGTAAATGGCCTGTTAACAAAATTTACCCGTAAAAATTATGACATGTCAAGTCAGTTTGTCAAGTTTTTGATAGTCAACGCTAAAAGTTAGACACGAATTTATCCTATTATCGAACATTTTCAGTTTTAATACGTATTTATTCTATTTTATCTGTTGTATCTTTGTCTGTGTTAACGTTTATGTTGTGATTTCTGTTGTATTAAACTTTCATATTTCAAAAAGAACACTTTTCTACGAACGAAGACTTTTTATTGAACGATATTATTTACAATGTCAAAGCTAAATGTATGGGGTGCTTCTGTCGAATGCTTGGCTTGCGCTAATATTTACAATAGGAGAGTTGCCATTGTGAGTGATGGTATTTTAATGGCGGATTTTGGTACTCATAATGATAAGAATCCTATTGTATTACGTTATATTGGTAACAACCACTATGATTTGTATGAGCCTGCTGTTCTTTTTCTATTCAACACTGGGGGTGCTCGCAGTAGTTACTGCAGCAGTAGTTACTGCAGCAGTAGTTACTGCAGCAGTAGCTCCTGCAGCAGTAGCTCCTGCAGCAGTAGCTCCTGCAGCAGTAGCTCCTGCGGCAGTAGCTCCTGCATCAGTAGCTCCTGCATCAGTGGCTCCTGCATCAGTAGCTCCAGCATCAGTAGCTTCTACCAAGACAGTTTCTACCAAGGTAGCTTCTGCTAAGGCAGCTGCTACCAAGGCAGTTTCTGCTAAGGCAGCTTCTACCAAGGCAATTTCTGCTAAGGCAGCATCTGCTAAGGCAGCATCTGCTAAGGCAGCATCTGCTAAGGCAGCATCTGCTAAGGCAGCATCTGCTAAGGCAGCATCTGCTAAGGCAGCTTCTGTCAAGAAAACTTCTGCTGCAGTAGCTTCTGCTGCAGTAGCTTCTGCTTAGTCCATCTCACGGAAGCGACCTCCACAACCACGCGTAGTGACCTTAAGTCAAAAACTAGGGAGAGTTGATTTCGACAAACGACTCAAAGAGTGGAAGTCGCTTCCTGCTACGGATTTGGAGAAACCTGAGTGGAGAATTAGGAACGAAAGAACCACGAAGTTTTATCAAAACGCGTGGGAATTTAATGATCGTGACTTTCAAGACATTTTGGTGCATCGGCTTTCAAAAAAACCTAGATGGAATTGTAAATTTTGTGGTGCTCGTTTTTGGCACACCGAACTAAGAGCTAAAAGTGATAGTACGGAACAATATTGTGGGTTAGGAAAACGGGTTTTAGCGGAAAACAGTTTGTTCAGGAAGATCGTTTCATTCTTTCTTTGTATTATTGTAAAGATAGGGCTCAAATGAGAAAAAGTCATTTCCATAGGTTTATTCAAGCATACAATAGCATTTTTGCGACTGTCCATCGACGCGGGACGTTCGCTGGTCTTGGTCTTCCAGACAGCCGTCCTCAAGTCGAACCAGCAATTATCGACAGAACAGTTCGTTTTATGGCTTCGACGCATGTATCTGGTCTGCAAGAATTGAATGAGGCGTATCTGTATTTCATGGATGTGAGTGAAGACGTTCTGAAAGCTAGGAAAAATATGTCGACTGTTTCGACCCAATTAGAATTAGCGACTGTGAGAAGGCTTGAACATTATTTGCGAGCTGAAAATATTCTTTTGCGTATTTTCAAAAACGCTGGGGAAATTTTTGAGGAGGAAAAATTGAATGCTAGGGCGCAGAATAGGGAAGTTCGAGAGGTCATTCTGTGTGTTAATCCTCGCGATAAAGAGGATGACGATGCAAAACGCTTCAAATTTCAGCGACGTCAAAGTGCGGCAGTCAAATCGGGCATGCAATATCCTCGCAACGAAACCGTTGCCGGAGTATACGTGGGCGATAGACCGCCATGTTATTACGACGTCGAGTTCGCTGTGAAGCCGTTGCAAGAAGATGCGGCTCGCCCGTACCGAGAGGTCAATGTTTTGAGAAGTTCGTTAGATCTTATGATGTATCCGCTCATCCACCTTCACGGAGAGCAGGCCTTGCAACAAAAAGATCAAGACAAGGTCCATTCCTTACGAGAATATTATTGTGTTAGACTTCTTTCGGATTCGGCGTCGCTGGATAGCGTACGGTATTGGAACGTACTGGAGCACGTAGGGAAATTACGCCTGCAGTATTTTCTTGATGCGGGCGTAAAAATTGAATACAATAATGTAAATTGGGCGATAGGAAATCAAAGGCACATGCGCGCAGAAACCTATGCCAATCTTAAAAGCTTTTTATTGCAAGAAGCCGCTAGGAGAGGCTTGGGGGTTTCGGGGCAGCAGTCGGTCGGTAAAATCGTGGTTTTACCACCCACCATTCCAGGGTCTCGTAGATATTATTATAATGGGTACATGGATTGTATGGCCCTTTGTAGGAAATTGAAAAGGCCTTCAACTTATTTGTTGACTTTTACTGCAAATCGGCAGTGGGCGGAAATTACCGAGGAACTTCAACGGCTCGGTAAGGGAACTGATGATGTTTGCAATTTTCCTGATATTGTGTGTAGGGTTTTCGAGCAGAAGTTGAACAGTTTAATGCGAGACTTGCTGACAAGGCAAATTCTTGGGAAAGTCGAGGCTTACGTGGTGAGAATAGAATTTCAAAAGCGCGGTGCTCCTCACGCACACATTCTTTTGTATATGATGCAACAGGACATTCCCGATTCGGTTGAGGATTTGGATAGGGTGATTTGGGCCCGTTGTATGCACTTTGACGTATTCTTATTGGCCCGAAGGGCCGACGCCCGAAGGGCGTCGCATGCATTCTGACGTTCCTCTATTGGCCCGAAGGGCGTTGTATGCATCACGACGCACTTTCATTGGCCCGGAGGGCCTACGCCCGTATGCACCCTGACGTTCCTCTATTGTCCCGAAGGGCCTACGCCCGAAGGGCCTACGCCCGAAGGGCGTTGTATGCATTATGATGTACTTTCATTGGCCCGAAGGGCCAACGCCCGAAGGGCGTTGTATGCACCACGACGCATTTTCATTGGCCCGAAGGGCGTTGTATGCACTTTGACGTAATTTTATTGGCCCGAAGGGCCCACGCCCGAAGGGCGTTGTGTCCACCACGACGTACTTTTATTGGCCCGAAGGGCGTTGTATGCACTACGACGTTCTTTTATTGGCCCGAAGGGCCTGCGCCCAAAGGGCGTAGTATGCACTACGGCGTTCTTTTATTGGCCCGAAGGGCCGACGCCCGAAGGGCGTTGTATGCACTACGATGTACTTTTATTGGCCCGAAGGGCGTTGTATGCACTACGACGTTCTTTTATTGGCCCGAAGGGCCTACGCCCGAAGGGCGTTGTATGCACTACGACGTACTTTTATTGGCCCGAAGGGCCGACGGCCGAAGGGCGTTGTATGCATGCACTACGATGTTCTTTTATTGTCCCGAAGGGCCTACGCCCGAAGGGCGTTGTATGCACCACGACGTACTTTTATTGGCCCGAAGGGCGTTGTATGCACTACGACGTTCTTTTATTGGCCCGAAGGGCCTACGCCCGAAGGGCGTTGTATGTACTACGACGTACTTTTATTTAAAAAAAAAAAAAAAATGCCATCGGATAGAGGAGCAAAAAATATGACGAAAAGTTCATTTGACCTTTTTCGCTACGATGCACCTAAACGTCAGAGAAAAATAAAAAAGAAATCTCGAATTTAGCGAAAAGAAAATCGCGGGGATCCGACACGAGACTACATTTTCGCTTATAGCTTCGCTATTTCTGAACCGATCGGTTCCAGTCATGTTCCGTTCGAAAGAGGACAGAATTATCTACAAATTGGTTTTTTATTGAGATTCCAGGCCGTACCCGTGTTTGAGATATAAGCCGTCAGAGTTGAAATTCTTTGAAATTTTCTTCAAATCTTTGAGGTCGATTTTCTCGGAAACGGTGTCCCGTGGAACGATAACCCTAATAGGTTTTTTTGTAGTACTCAACGAGATCTACAAGTTTTCCATCTAAGGTATTTCTCCCGAGCCTTTCGTTTTCGACGTTTTGAAAATTTAAAAAAAAAAACAAGGCATTTACTCTGAATTTTTTTTTTCGAAAAATTTCGACTTCGAAAAAAATTATCGGATAGAGGAGCAAAAAAAATGTCGAAAACCTTATTTGACTCTTTGCGTTACGATGCATCTAAAGGTCAGAAAAAAATAAAAAAAATCTCGAATTTGGCGAAAAGAAAATTGCGGGGATCCAACACGAGCCTACTTTTTCGCTATGCATAGACGTGCCCTTACATTTTCTACGAAGTAAAACAGAATCAAAGTTACGTGCCCCAACCCATTTTTCGTTATGAAAGTTTTGAGTGGGTCGCGAATAGGTATGTTCCAAATAGATTTTGTTGATTTAGTTGATTTTTATTTCATTGAAAAAAAAATTCTTCCATCAGTGGGAATTGAACTTACAATTAACCTCTCCAAAAGCCAGCCTGTTCTCATTGCACCACAGCCATTATTGAATATAATTATAGAAGTTAAGGTCAAAAATGTTCGGAGTTGATAGTAAGAGTTTGAATGTAGATGCTTATGTATTATATCGCTGTGCTATTTAAAAAATCAAGGAATGAGACATGATAGTTTTGCGATTTGTGAAAAGGGAGTTTTTCAAGGAAGTCATACAAATAGATGTCAAATAGCAAAATAATTGTTAGAGTGAGTGACAATTATTTTTGTTAGGGTTTTTTTTTTTTTCTTCGGGAGAATGTTTTCGCTGTCGCGGTTTTTCCATGAGTGGTAGGAGTTGGTGCTGTTTTTGCAACGAACGCTGTGATGTTTATATAACGAATGTGAATTAGAGCACTAGGTATAATAGTTTTTCTAAATTGCGCTAACATATGATTGGTTTGATTGGAGAAAAAGGAGCGAAAGTTGAAATTTTGAATAAAATTTGATGCAAATGTTCGTGTTTCTTTAGATTGCTAATGGCTGTTTCTACTAATTATTTTAGGGGAGCCGTAACGATAATTATTCTCTAAACTGACAATTTTCCATGGAGAAATGTCATTTAAGGGAATGCTTATCGTTAGGGCTTTTCTAAAATAATTGGTGCAAATGGTTATAAGAGTTATACAAAATGTCAATGTTCTCAAATTTAGATATGAAAATTTTGAATTGCTTGAAAATATTCAACAGGCAATCAGAACCAGTTGCCGGATTCTAGATGAGTTGAAATTTGTATTAAATTTTTTTAAATAGCGATTTTATTATTCGATTTCTTCATACGTAGGTATCATGTTTTATTCTTATTTGTGGGAATTCGCTTTTTTTTCACATTGCTTCGATAATATGATGTTTGATACACACATAAAATGTCAGATTGTCGGAGCAATGTTAAAAAATAGCGAATTTTGCGCTAGTGAGAATTATGCTTCATTTACAGTTGCGCGAAATTCGCTCTTTTTGTGCGGTATTCGCTTTTTTTTTAGACATTGCTTCGACAATTTGACGTTTTATGCGTGTATCAAACGCCAAATTTTTGAAACAATGTAAAAAAAAGCGAATTTTCCGCAAGTGAGTATAATGCTTCATTTATAGTTGCGCAAAATTCGCTTTTTTTTGTGCGAAATTCGCTTTTTTTTTGACATTGCTTCGACAATTTGATGTTTTGTGCGTGTATCAAACATCAAATTTTCGAAGTAATGATAAAAAAGAGCGAATTTCGCGCAAGTGAGAATGAGGCATTATACGGTAAGTATATCTACGTCTGAAGCAAAATTAGCTTTGTTAGGTGATAGTTTTGTTTTGGTTTGAAAAAATAATTGTTCTAGAAAGGTTTAAAATAATCGCATAATGTAATAAACGATAAAATGGTAACGGTTCGGTTATTAAAAATTGTAATAATAAATTGTGTTTTTTTTTTTTTGGACTGTTTTAGGTTTTAGTACCGTCTTTTTTTAAAGCTAAAATAAAGCTGATGACAGTTATCTTTGCTTAAAGTATCGAGAAGAATAAGCAAAAAAATACATTTTTCTTTATAAAAAAAATTATAGTTGAGGGGCAACCTCCGATAATAAACAGATTTGAAATCCAAGCTACCTACTTACTAAGTGAAATATTGGAATTTTATTTCGATAAAAGTTTCAATTTTAATAAGCACACTTATGAAACCGTTAAAAAAGTCAATACAAATTGATAAATGAACTAATTTTTTAGACCATAGTTTTCCAGGACAAATTTCAAAAACCCAATTAGGAAAATTTAAAAATTTTATAACAATACCTAAACTTATTAGCATAATCACTTAAAATTTATTAAATTGCAACAATGGCCACGTTACTTGGAAATGTTGAAAGTTTAAATTTTATGAATATGTAAATGTGAATTGTGGTAATTGAATATCTATGCAAATTAGGGGTACTAAATGTCTTTAACCAAAAATTTGTTTCATTTAGGCAAGAACTTTGTTTGATTTTCAAAATAATGTATGCAATAATTATTAAAGATTTATCGATTATTGTACTATACAAAATTATTTTAAAAACTTATTGTGGATATAGTTTTTGCCACAGATAATCGAGATTCTTATAAAAAATTATTTCTTTGTCGGCGATGCTCGGATAAAGAAAAACCGCTGTAAAAACTCTATACAGATAATAAGGGTTAAGAATAAATTCAATCTAAGAGCATCAATTTTTAGTTTTTGTTTATCCATGTATCGCCGACAAAGAAATACTTTTTTTTAGGAATCTTTCGATTATCCGTGGTGGGGATTATACTTATTTACATAAATAAGGGTGTTCTATGGAAAACAGTCTACCGATAACTCTAATAGGCTTTTTTGTAGTACTCGTCGAGATTTACAAGTTTTACATTTAAGGTTTTTCTCTCGACCTTTTCGTTTTCGAGTTAGGACGTTTTGAAAATAAAAAAATAAAAAATCTAAGGTATTTGCCTTGGATTTTTTTTTCGAAAAATTTCGACTTTTGAATTTCGAAAAAAAAAATAAAATTATGGATAGAGCAGCAAAAAATATGTCGAAAATCTTATTTGTCTCTTTTCGCTACGATGCATCTAAAGGTCAGAAAAAAATAAAAAATAAATATCGAATTTGGCGAAAAGAAAATTGCGAGGATCCGACACGAGATTACTCTTTCGCTTATAGCTCCGCTATCTTTCAAGCGATCGGCTTGAGTCATGTTTCGTTCGAAAGAGGACAAAATTATCTACAAATTGGTTTTTTATTGAGGTTTCAGGCCGTTTCCGTTTTTCAAATATAAGCCGTCAAAGTTGAAATTCTTTGAAATTTTCTTCAAATTTTTGAGGCCGATTTTCTCGGAAACGGTGTTCCGTGAAACGATAACTCTAATAGGTTTCTTTGTAGTTCTCGACGAGATCTACAAGTTTTATATTCAAGGTTTTTCTCCCGAGCTTTTCGTTTTCGAGTTAGGACGTTTTGAAAATTAAAAAAAAAAAAACAAGGCATTAACTCTGGAATTTTTTTTCGAAAAATTTCGACTTCTGAATTTCGAAAAAAAAAAAAAAATTATCGGATAGAGGAGCAAAAAATATGTCGAAAACCCCATTTGACCCTTTGCGTTACGGTGCATCTAAAGGTCAGAAAAAAATAAAAAATAAATCTCGAATTTGGCGAAAAGAAAATTGCGAGAATTCGACACGAGACTACTCTTTCGCTCATAGCTCCAGTATTTCTCAAACGATCGGCTTGAGTCATGCTTCGTTCGAAAGAGGACAAAATTATCTACAAATAACTTTTTTATTGACGTTCCAGGCCGTCTCCGTTTTTGAGATATAAGTTGTCAAAGTTGAAATTCTTTGAAATTTTCTTCAAATTTTTGAGGTCGATTTACTCGGAAACGGTGTCCCGTGGAACGATAACTCTAATAGGTTTTTTTGTAGTTCTCGATGAGATATACAAGTTTTACATTTAAAGTTTTCCTTCCGAGCTTTTCGTTTTCGAGTTAGGACGTTTTGAAAATTAAAAAAAAAAAACAAAGGTAATTAATTACTCTGGATCCGACACGAGACCCCTCTTTCGTTTATAGCTCTACAAATTGCTTTTTTATTGAGGTTTCAGCTCGTTTCCGTTTTTGAGATATAAGCCATCAAACTTGAAATTCTTTGAAATTTTCTTCAAATTTTTGTGGACGATTTTCTCGGAAACGGTGTTCCGTGGAACGATAACTCTAATAGGTTTTTTTTTTTAGTACTTGACGAGATCTACAAGTTTTCTATTTGAAGTTTTTCTTTCGAGCTTTTCGTTTCGAGTTAGGACGCTTTGAAAAAAAAAAAAAAAAAGGTTATTTCTTTTTGAATAGAGGAGCAAAAAATACGTTGAAAAATTTACATATATGATCCTTTCTACTAAGACAGAAGAATTAAAGAAGGAAATGTCGACTTTGGCCACATGAAAATTGTGGATACTCGACATGACGCTCTTTTTAGTGAAATTGAAATAGTAATACGAGGGGCCAAGTTTGATAAAGAATGAAATTGAAATCAAAGATACTTATTAAGGTCTGGTATTATAAAACACTGAACTGATGGTTGAGTTTCAATCTTCGTTTGAATCCTATCGATTCGCATACAGCCAACCGGAGGTTGAAATTCAACCATCGGTTCAGTGTTCTATAATTCTGACCATTAATGAAATGTGTGGAATTCTATATCGATAAAAGATTGAGTTTTAATAAATACATCAATGAATTTGTTAAAAAAGCCAACACAAACTTTTAAATAGTCTAATTTATTAGACCATAGTTTGCTAGAATAAATTCCAAAAACTCAATTAGGAAAATCCAAAAATTTTATAACAATACTTACCTGAACACCCTAACTCAAACTTATTAGCATAATCACTTAAAATTTACTAAATTGCAATAATGGCCATGCTACTTGGAAATGTTGAAAATTTAAATTTTGTTAACAATGAAATGTAAATTGTGTTGATTCAATATCTACACAAATAAGGGGTTGCTTAAAAATTTTAAAGAAGATTTGTTCTAGGTATTTTAGGCACAAGAAATTTGTTTGATTTTAAAAATAATTTCTGTATTAATTGTTGAAAACTTATTGATTATTGTAATATAAATATACCAAATGTAATTATAATAAAGGTTGAATATGATACGATCCCTATCCCCCAATAATTTGAATTTGGGGGTTATTTGGGGTTGTATATTATATAAGAGCAACACTGTTGGATACCGCCCCCATAAGAAAATAATCTATGTAAAATTTGTTTTATCTAAATAAAGGCTATTTATTATTATTATTATTATTATTATTATTTTTCTCCTAGCTAGGGGGTTGAAGCTTTGGGGATGAAATAACCAAAAAATAGTTCTTAAATTAAAAATCGATGTAATCGAGTGTTTTTTCAAATTTTCATTTCAAATCGAATAAATTGGGGTGGACTGTTTTTCTTAAGACATTCTGTATATGTAATTAGAATACAGGATGTTCCGAAACTATTGTGTCAAAAATAAAGGGATGATAGATCTCGCCAAAATAAAAGTTTTTTACTTATAAACTTATAGGCGCATGTGCTTCGTTTAGGTGATAATAGTACATTACAGTCCGTGCTTAATCACGGAGAAACGTGTTTGAATCAGAAACTGTGTTATTAAATAATACAAAACCCAAGGAATAATTGCTGAAACATAATGTTTCATGGTTCACCAGATTGTCGAGAACTGGTACCAACTGGGTTCCCAAGCTGGTACACATTCTTTGGTTTTTGTTGAAGTTTTTTTTGTGCGATTTGTTCAGATTAACAACCGGAACAATTGGGCTCGATTTAGGTCGACACTCAAAGATTACCTATTATCACGTGTATTACGGCTGGCATCTTTTCGTGTCGAAACTATATTAATATTGTGTAAATCCTTTATTGGATATAGTTTACGTAGTGTCAGGTAAATTATATGTCTGATATTATTTTCTATATTTTACTAGAACATTTATTTCAGCTGTATTTATACATAATTAAACCGAAGTCTGTCTTTGAATTCTTTCTGTTCCCAATTCGCCACTGAAACACCACCCCTTAAATTCGAGTTCTGTCTCATCTTGGCGCCCACGGGTAGGCGATATTCGATTTTTTTTTGGATCAGAAGAATGATAGGACGTTCACCGAACGAAACTCCTATGAATGAGCGCACCAGGTACGGCCTCCGTAGGAGGGCGACCACAGTCAACGCTCAAGGAGAAAGAATGGAACATTTGAGGCAAGAGCAGGCACCCCGCCAATTAACGCCAATAAATATGATAACGTTAGTGCCAGAACACCAGCCAACGGCAACGCCGATCGTAAGTGACGACAGAGCTCAAGGTAGGCCAAATTTTAATCCATATTCATCGGCTCCGGAGAGGGGAAGGCTCTATGGTCAAAATCAAAATCAAAGGTTGCCCCAGCATCAAGTAAATAATGATTTTCTCCACTTTCAAAATGCTGGGCAAGCTCAACCGCCATTCCAACCTCCGTCAGCGCAGCTATTTTCGCCAGAGGGCATAACCCGTTTGGTGGCAGAAGTGATCCAACAAATGAATAACATGCAAATACAAAATCAACCTCCCATCAATAGGATGGAGAGGGCCGAAAATTTGTTAGATGTAAAAAAGTTGCCAGTTTTCGATAATGAATCACTACTACACCCGGTAGATTTTTTAAATGTCCTCGAAAGTTTTCAAGTTCAAAATTTACCATATCAAAATTTTGTTTTCCTAACGAGCACGCTTTTCGAAAAAAATGCTAAAATATGGGCGGATGCCTACGTATCAACATTCAATAATTATCAAAGTTTTCGAAGAGCGTTTTTGAACCAGTTTTGGGGACCCAACAAACAGGTACAGATAAAATTGAAAATAGAATCAGCGCGCTATACAGACAACGCTGTCCCTTTTGTGGATCATTTTAATTATTTTGTAGGGTTAGCAAAGTATTTGGATCCCCCTTACCATCCAGAAATGTTGATTCAAATGATTGCTAGGCATTTTCCGCCAAGCATTTCGTCTGTTCTGGTGGGTACGAGGGATTTCCAGGATGCTCTGGATAAATTGAGACAAGCGGATTATTATTTTGACAGAAAAAACAGTGTGTCATGGTCAAATAATCCCACAAGTAATAAGTTCATTAACAAACCAGTGGCAGATGGCGCGCATTTTCATTTTAAAGAAAAGGCGTCTTCTGGGTACAGGTTTGAGGGTAATAATAACAGTAATAAAAATAAAAGAGTAAACCATATTCGTCAGGGTGAAGAAAGCGACCACGAGTCGGGAAACGGGGCAGTTTCCCTCCACGAATAAATTTGGTGGAGGGAGAGTTGCTACCCCTAAAACATAAACTGGGGGGCATATTGGGAAACCCTGTAGACGATCTGCAGGACACTTGCGATTTTGAACACTCAAAAGACAATTTTAGGTTGCCTCAAATAGAGGTTAATTTTTACGGTCACTATTTTCCGGCTCTGGTGGATAGCGGATCGCAGGTGTCGTGCATATCTGAAGAGGTTTGGGTGCAATTTTCCGAGGTTCATGACCAAATTCCGTCATTTTTGTGTTCAGGCGTCAAATTGACAGGCGCGTTTAAAGCTAAACAAAAAAAGGTTGAGAGGCAATGCCTACTCAGGTTTCAGGCAAGCGGTGCGGAGTTTGAGCATGAATTTCTGTTGGCACCGGATTTAGCATATCCGGTGATAATTGGTGTTGATTTTTTACGCACAATTAGTGCAATTATTGATTGGAAAATGAGAAAATTACGGGTTTTTATGGCAATAAAAAGATTGTCATAGAAGAGATAAGTTTCGGTCACGAGAGTGAAAAGCTAATATCGGTGACTAATGGTATAAATTTAATATCAAGCGAACGAGATTTTTTGCTTGCGCACCTCGACGCCTCGGAAAATTTACAGTTTAGGGACGCGGTAGTCGCTTGCGATATTCTAAATAATAAACAACGGCTTGCTTTTGAGGATTTATTGATAAACTATAAAGAAATATTTTCGAACATACCGGGGCTAACCAATATTTATACACACCACATTAAATTGTCGGACGAGTCGGAATTTTTCGTGAAACCGTATCCGTTACCCCTCGCACATCGGCAAGCGGTAGATAAAACTTTGCAAGATTTGGAGAACTGGGGGGTAATTGAAAGGGCCGCAACCCCCTACGTGTCGCCATTAATGACAACCGTAAAAAAAGATAATAGCGTTCGGATATGTTTGGATGCTCGATTTTTAAATAAGCGAATGCAAAAAGAGTACGAAATGCCGCCCCCAATAGAGGAAATTCTGTTGTCAATGTCGGGTTGCAAATTTATGTCAACTTTGGATTTTACTATGGGATATTACCAAATCCCACTTACTCCTGAGTCAAAAAAGTATACGGGATTTATGGTCGGTAAAAAGACTTTTCAGTTTAGGGTTTTGCCTTTCGGCCTTGCCACTGCGGTATCGGCGTTCGTGAGATGCATGGACGCGGTTTTTGGGAACGATTTCAAGAGTTTTTTGAGGATCTATGCCGATGACGTAATCATAATATCGGACTCTTTTGAGGACCATTTACAGCATTTGGAGAGGGTTTTTAATCGATTAAAGGAATGCGGTTTAACACTAAAGTTAAAAAAGTGTTGTTTTTTTCAGGACCGAAATAAAATTTTTGGGGTACATTCTTTCACCAACCGGCGTGAAGCCGTCTCCGGATCGCGTGCAAGGCATAAAAGAATATCGGGTTCCGCGGAATATTAGAGAACTGCAAAAATTTTTGGGTATGTGCAATTTTGACCGGCCATTCTGTCCAAACTTTGCGGCCATTTGCGAACCTCTAACAAAACTACTGCGGAAAAAACAGCGTTGGCAATGGACCGATACGGAACAAAATGCATTCGAAAAAATTAAACAACTACTTATTGACGCGACCCTGTTATACCATCCCAATCCGAATTTAGAATGGAACGTCGTCGTCGATGCCTCCGATTTAGCCTTGGGTGCACAATTGTTCCAGTTCGAAAATGGTAAAAGAAAGGTCGTAGCTTGGGCTAGCAGAATATTGTTACCTAGAGAGACGCGATATAGCGCGAGTGAGAAAGAGATTCTAAGCGCCGTCTGGGCTTTGGAGCGTTTTCGCACATACCTTCTGGACAATAAATTTACATTGTATACGGACAATCGCGCGCTCACTTATTTGAATACGTGCCGGTTATTATCGCCTCGAATAACGCGTTGGGCTTTAATTTTGCAGGAATTCACTTTCAATATCCAGTATATTCCTGGCAAGGAGAATTTCGTTGCGGATGCACTGTCGCGTTTTTCGGGAATTGACCGCCCTGCGACACCTATGGATAGATGTTTCAAGGTCCTGTCGAATTTTAAAACCGATCCGAATTTTTCAAAATTATTATCAAAAATAGAGACTTACCAACGCGAAGACGAAAAACTCGGAAATATTTTATTAAATTTTGAATCGGACGCGAAAACTCCCTTGCGGTTCGCCAAAAAGGATAACGTATTGTATTTTATTAGAGACCCCGGAAGAACATTACGTACTTTGTGTCCCAGCGGTTTTGACTTCGGCATTTGTCGACTATTTTCACGAACCGATAGGTCATTTCGGGGCGTACAAAACTTGGGCAGCGATGAAACGTGAGACGTGGTGGTCAAATATGTATCGGGATATAAAAAAGCGAATACGGTCGTGCGAAATTTGCCAGAAAACCAAACAAACTATCCTGGCAAAGCCTGAGATTCACCCAGTAGTTCCAAATACTAAAAGCGAATTGGTAGCATTGGACCTCTATGGGCCGCTACCGAAGAGCCGGGGTGGAACCGCCTACGTCCTTGTTGTTCTGGACGTATTCTCAAAGTACGTCGCGTTATATGCTTTGAAAAAAGCTACCACACGGGCGTGCCTAAATCGGCTAGTACTCGAGTATTTCCCAAAATTCGGCCGTCCGAAGCGCATTTTATCAGACCACGGGGACTCAGTTTACCGCGAAGTCATGGAAAACCACGCTAACGTCATTAGACATCGACGTCTCGCATTGCTCAGTACGCCATCCTCAGGCCAATAGCTCGGAACGTATAATGAAAGAGTTGGGCCGGTTATGTCGTGTATATTGCCACTCGAAGAATACTCGGTGGGCGTATGAAATTAACAAGTTTGAGCATTTTTTGAATAACGTGGTTCACGAATCAACCGGATTTACTCCTGTGGAACTACATTTTAATAAACCTGCAGAGTTTTTGCTACCATCTAAACTCCGACCGCAGAAGGCGGAGCACGGAGAAATATCACATGACCAGAAGCTAATATTGGCAAAAGAAGCCCTTCAGGGCAGGGCTGCGCGTCGAGCGGCCCGATATGCGTCACGTCCCTATGTGCCTTTCAGAATTGGGGACCTTGTTTTGTTGCGCACAAACGCGGTGTCGTCGGCAATATCAGCGGAAACAAAAAAAAATTTACTGCTTTTCACTGGCCCTTTTAGGGTTAAGAAACAGGTCAGTTTTGCCACGTATGTTTTGGAAAATCCTGATTTCAAAGCGGAGCGAGGCACCTTTTATGTTAGTCATATGCGGAGATATGTTCCACCGAGTGGATAAGCAAGATGAAGCTCCTGCGTTCCAGGATTTATGGAAGTCTGGGAGCTTGGGGGGCAGATGAAACATAATGTTTCATGGTTCACCAGATTGTCGAGAACTGGTACCAACTGGGTTCCCAAGCTGGTACACATTCTTTGGTTTTTGTTGAAGTTTTTTTTTGTGCGATTTGTTCGGATTAACAACCGGAACAATTGGGCTCGATTTAGGTCGACACTCAAAGATTACCTATTATCACGTGTATTACGGCTGGCATCTTTTCGTGTCGAAACTATATAATATTGTGTAAATCCTTTATTGGATATAGTTTACGTAGTGTCAGGTAAATTATATGTCTGATATTATTTTCTATATTTTACTAGAACATTTATTTCAGCTGTATTTATACATAATAAAACCGAAGTCTGTCTTTGAATTCTCTCTGTTCCCAATTCGCCACTGAACCACCACCCCTTAAATTCGAGTTCTGTCTCATTGCAGTATTTATTAGCAACAATTATTCACATGAAAAGATGCTCAAAATTACGATCACCCGCCCCAATGCATACGTGAAAAAATATCGACTGCGAAAAATCCTTGGGCGAATTGTTAGAAACTGTTTCCCTGTATGCCGGACAAAACATGTGGTACTAATACGACGCGGAGGTCCATTACATTACCCGTAAGCCGTAAAGGAACATCTCAACGAAACTGAAACATAATGTGGAAAAAGTATTTGTTATTTGTGTGCACCTATTGCATGGTCTTCAGGCAACCTCGAGGTTCATACCAGACCTGATCGAATGCGATTTTTTTTATGATGTTATATGAAAGTGAACGACATTCCGGTTGAAACAGAGGAATAGTTAGTGGGAAGGATTGTTGCAGCAGCTGCTGAAATTCGCGAAACGCCAGGAATTTTTCAACGTGTTCAGCAGGCTATGCTATAGCGCTGTTACGCATACATTGAGAGTGGTCGTAATTTTCAGCTATAGGTTATCTACATATATAGGTTTAGAAATAAAAATTTCTAAAAAGAAAATCCATTTTAGGTATAAAAATTTCGTCTAAATTATTGTTAATTATACTGATTATTTCTAAAAATAATTGTAAAATTGTTATAAAATTGTTGTTAATAAAATAGTTACAATGAGTATCGTATTACATAAAAATATCACAAAGAAAATACAATTTGACTTGACTATAGGCTGAGATTTCGTCGACAAATAAAAAAATTATACTGTTGTTAAAAAAATGTAGAAATCATTGTATCTAAATAGTAGGGTTGAGATACACATTAGAAACTAATCACTAGGTCGAATGGTGATTATATAATTCAAAATGGGAATCAATTCAAACGGATAAAAAATTTCAACTGAGCAGGAACTCCTGAAGATAGCAGGAAAATTTTAGATTTGGAAGAGAATAGCAAGTTCTTAGTTAGTTGTTATTTGTGATGTCGTTATTTACATCGAAAATGCCAAAAGGGAAATAATGATAGCTATGGATGTCGTTTATGTTGTCATATGACAAGGATGTAGGTAGGTACTTTTTACGGGTTTGGAGGTTTAATTGCCGAAAAGCAATGTAAATCGAAATTTGGAGAAATATTAATCAAATGTTTTTTTTTTCACAATTACTAATGACGAAAAAAAGGAAAATCGTTAACAAATCGGATATGAGATCATAAATTACGGTCAAAATAGGTGAGATATATTTTTGTTAGGTCCTACGTATCTATTTTAATCAAATTATTTGTTATATGACCTAATTTACTTAGTATCTGGGAATTCGGGTTTGCCTTATTCTTACGATTGGCAAGGTTCCAGTGTAAAATACTTTTGTCTTGGCTTTTTTCTACATTTTTTCAAATTAAATTGTTTTGAAAAAAGAAAACTTACGATCTTGGGAAAGTAAAAATATTAGTAATCTAATAAAATTTTATTATTGCGCTGATATATGCACACGATTGAGTCAAATAAAAATGATTTTTTCATCAATTGATTAATTAAACTTATAGTCTCAATTAGTAGAGCCTACATTTGTACTTATTTAAATTTAAAAATTTGACGCTTACAGTTCGTACACAATTTGTTAATTAAGTACAATTATTCTCTACTTTTTAGTACAATTTTCAGTGTTGATAGCATCTTTGTATATGCACACGATTGGGGGAAGCGTTCTGACCAATCAGCGAGCAGCATGCTCGAATATAAGCCGTGTTTCGCTTGCGGAATGACATTAATCTGCTTCTTTCTTGAGAGAACAGGTGTTTCAGTCGTGCTCGCGCCAAATTTTCAATTTTGGTGTTTGTCGTGCAATTCGTAAAGTAGTCGCGTGTGTCCGGTTCGGTCGTATCCAGTATTAGAGTTTAGAGGGTGAGTGATTTTAAATTTACTTATTGTTTGAGGCGTTATTGTATAATTTCTTTGCTAAATTTGATCAGCTTTTGTGAAATCAGTTTCACTCACTGGTGATTCGGCTTTTGCCCGGAATTGCGTTAATTTTTTAGTTAATTTAAATTTTCATTTGGGGAAATCAATAATTTCATAAATTTAGTTGGGGTTTTTTTCACTTAAGTTCGTTTTTTCAATAATTCTTAAATTATCAATTTATTTTTCGTTTAAATTTTCACGTTTTTTTTTTAAATTCGTCTATTTCGTTTTGTATTTTCTATCTTATCTTAATAGTCATTTATAGATTTGGTTAGTTTTTACATTGATTTATTAATTTTACAGTTTTACGGTAGAAGTTTTTTTAAAGTTTCCATTTAAATTTTTTGATTGTTTGGTGATAATTTCATTTGGTAAATTCTGTAAATTTTAGGGTTTTTCTGGAAGTTTTTTCAAATTAGATTTTTCATTTGATTTTTCGAGTGTGTTTTTTTACTTCAGTGATTAATTTTCCGTAGGTTTTGTAAATTTTAGGGTTTTTCTGGAAGTTTTTTCAAATTGGTTTTTTTTCTGTAAATTTTAAGCTTTTTTTTCTAGAAGTTATTTAAATTAGATTTTCCATTTAATTTTCGAGTGTGTTTTTCACTTCAGTGATTAATAATTTGATTTTATTTGCGTAGGTGCTGTAAATTGTAGGGTTTTTCTGGAAGTTTTTTCAAATTAGATTTTTCATTTATTTTCTTTGAGTGTGTGTAGGTACTTCAGTTGTTGATAATTTGAGTTTCTAGATTTGTTTCAGTTGAGAGGTTATTTTATTCACATTTGTCCGTACTGTTGCTTTTTCTAAATTTTCAAAAGATACCTTTTTTTTTTCTAATTTCAATCTATAGTTTTTTTTCTAATTTCAATATATAGTTTTTTTTTTTTAAATTCAATATCAATTTTTTCAAATTTAATAATACTTATTGTTTTTTATGCAGCAGTTCATTTTTTAATAATTAATTTTTTTCTAAATTTTCTAAAATTCTCTATTTATTTTAGTGGTTGTTAGTAATTTCGTGTACGCCCAAGTTTCATTTGTATATATCTTTTTTTTTTTTAAATTGGGGACATTTGAGTTTGTTTTTTTTTTGGGAAAGTTCATTTGGGGTTATTATTAATTTTTTTTCCTAAATTTTTGGGAATTTACATTTTGCCATGTCAATCTGGACATCAGAAGATATTGTGGGTAGATATCTTCCAATTAGGGGGGACGTGAATTGCCTCTTCAGGGCACTTGCTGTGGGATTGGGGGGGCATATAACGCATGAAAACTTGCGTAGAATTATCGTTGAAGAGGTGAGGGATCATTGGGATAATTATGTAAATGATGTTTTCGATTATAAAATTCCTCACGAGTATTATTTGGGAATGTCTGTTAAAAATAATGCGAAAATCGAGGTGTAAATGGCCTGTTAACAAAATTTACCCGTAAAAATTATGACATGTCAAGTCAGTTTGTCAGTTTGTCAAGTTTTTGATAGTCAACGCTAAAAGTTAAACACGAATTTATCCTATTATCGAACATTTTCAGTTTTAATACGTATTTATTCTATTTTATCTGTTGTATCTTTGTCTGTGTTAACGTTTATGTTGTGATTTCTGTTGTATTAAACTTTCATATTTCAAAAAGAACACTTTTCTACGAACGAGGACTTTTTATTGAACGATATTATTTACATTTTGGTGACGAAACCAGGGAAGTGTTTGATTGGAAGTGAAATTAACGTGGATCGAAATAATATTTCTACAATGGAATCAAAAATCGACGTGTCTTTACGTAAAAATTATCGTGGACAATTAACGAAATTGTGCAAATCCGTTGACGAGGCCGTAAATTCAACAGAAACTTCACCAGACGAGCTCTCAGTATTGTGTGGAAAAATCAAGCTGTTGAGAGTAACTTTGAACGAATTGAACGACAAAATTTTGCCTAACCTTATCGGATGATTTGATCGAAACGGAATGTGATAAGGTTGCAGAATATAATATTAACGCTATGGATGCTATTGCAAGTTTGGAGGTATCCATAAAACGCAGAACGAGTGGTAATGAGCCGCAGAACGTGGGACCTGGATATTTTCGAGCTCCTGAAGTTGTCTCGGATATCTCTCCGAATCAAAACAGGGATATTGGTAACGTACAAACCCAAATCAGCCAGAAATCGGTAAGACTACCTAAACTTGATTTATTAAAATTTAACGGCGACCTTGAAGCATGGCCAGCTTTCTGGGAGCAATATAGTCAAGCCATACATAAAAATCCAGAGTTGAGTACTAACTGTAAATTTACATATTTAAAGTCGCTTTTAACGGGTAAGGCGGCTATAACGATTTCGGGCTTAACGTCAAGTCAAAATTCTTATAACGATGCAATCGATTTGATACAATCCGAATTTGGACAATCAGAACGTATTATTGACTGTTACGTGCAAAAACTATGCGATATTCCGTCCGTAAATATGATAAGGATGTCAGTGCCTTACGTCGTCTATATAACACAGCCTCCTCGATAACGTGCTCGTTGGAATCATTAGGTATCTCAGCTGCTCAGTACGGTTTAATGGTTAAATCCATGATTTTTAAAGTTTTACCTTATAGTCTGAGAGTTCAATTTAATAGAATTAAAATACAGAGTACTGCGAACGCATCTGAATCATTGAACGGGTCGGAAGTGGGTTCAGATATCGCAGAACCGGACTCAGTAAATTATAAAAAACAAATCGCTGATTTACTGAACTTTATAAAGATCGAAGTGGATGCTCTAGAGCAGGCGCACAGTAACGAAAGTAAAAACAATAAATTTCACGCGAGTTCGCGAGAACATTTTGGACTTTCAACGCGTAACGAACCCCGAAATCGATTCAAATCAAACTCTAGCGAAAGGTTCACTGCTCAAGGGTTATTAAGTATGGCTAATGACCAGTGTTTATTTTGTAAAAATAAAAATCATTTGACTAAGGATTGTTTGAATACTGTCATTAGTTTGGTCGATAAAAAGAAACTTTTACAGAACAGTAACAGGTGTTTTCGTTGTACCGGTCAAAATCATAGGTCTAAATTTTGCAAAACAAGAGACATTACGTGTAAAAAGTGTAAAGGTCGACATGTTACTGTCTTGTGCGATCCATCATTTAAACCGAAAAATAAAATTGATACTCAAAATGAACGAAAAGACCGTACTTATAACGAACAATCAACTGTGACTGCGATTTCTACCGGGCGACTTGAGATAATAACGAAATATTTTTACGTGCCGTTTTTGATGCAGGAAGCCAATTAACTTATATTAAACAGTCTGTTTCACGGGAACTCAATTTATCGATTATCGGAAAGCACAAAATTTCAGTTTGTGTTTTCGGAAGTTCTCAACGTGGTGTTGCTAAACTGTGCAACAAAGTCGAAGTAGTCGTAAGAAGTCAATACTCAAATAAATCGATTACGATACATGCAATCGAAGCTCCCGAAATATGTTTCGATTCTATTAAACCTCCGTGCCTTAACGACCCAATTATCGAAAATTTCGCAAAGAAAAATCTATTAGCAGATATTCGAACATCGCCTTTACATTCGACCGGAATATCTTTGCTTGTTGGTAGCGAAAATTATTGGTTATTTGTTACAGGCGAAACGCGCCCTTTAACGGATAAATTGCGGGCTATTAATACAGAAGTTGGATGGACAATTCATGGTGCAAGGGCATCTAACGATGTTGCTCCAGAATTTTCTGTAAATTTCAATATTGCGTCTATTTTACATTCACAAATTATCGAAAGTGATATCGTAACTGACTTTAACGAAAACGAAAATTTAAATTTAAAAAGATTTTGGGACTTGGAGACTATTGGTATTAACGGTTCGGAAATCAAAATAAAAGACAATTTTTGGTTAATAAATTGTGTAAAAATGGGACTCTCTTAGAATACGATCGAGCAATACGCGAATACGAACGATTAGGCTGTTTGGAACTAGTGAACGAAAATTATGTAAATCATAATAAAACGTATTATTTACCGCATAGACCGGTCTACCGACGAGATAAAGAAACTTCTCAAGTGCGAGTAGTATTCGACGCGAGTGCGCATGCGCCGGGCATGCCTTCGTTAAACGATAAACTTATAACGGGCGAAAATTTAGTTCCGGACTTACTAAAAATTTTGTTAAACTTTCGAATTGGTTGTGTTGGACTAGTAGCCGATATCGAGAAAGCTTTTTTGCAGATCTCTCTATGTAACGACGATCGAAATTTTCATAGATTTTTATGGTTTAAGGATCCTATCGAAAATGAAATATCTTCCGTAGATCAATTACCGAAATTTGATACGTTTAGAATGTGTAGGGTAACATTTGGAGTTACTACTAGCCCATTTTTGTTAGCAGTTACGCTAAGGAAGCATTTATTAAACCAACCAGATCGTGAATTTGGAAAATATTTATTAGAATCCTTTTACATAGACGACTTTATCAAATCTGTTCATAACGAAGATGCTGCTTTAAAAGTATATCAACGCTCTAAAAATATTCTATCGGAGGCAAATATGAATCTGAGAAAGTGGAGTTCAAATAACGTGAATTTAACAAAAATTTTCAATAACCCCATAGAGAACGATACAAATAACCCTAAATCCAATGACCCAAAAAAGGTTTTAGGAATAATTTGGTTCACGATTACCGACCAGTTGGTTGTTGATATACCTAGAATTTTTAACAATTTTAACGTTTCTAGGGAACCTACAAAAAGAATAATTCTTCAAACCGTTGGAAAGGTTTTCGATCCGATCGGTGTGCTAAGTGGATGTACTGTAACAATAAAGATTCTACTACAGAAAATTTGGAAGAAGAACTTCAAATGGGATGAACCGTTACCAAATGAATTTAAAATGGAATGGAACCAATGGATAAACGATGTGTCAAATTTAAATGATTTCGCTATACCTCGATGTATATTACCTGACCGAAAAGAGCCTGTAGAATTGCATATATTCGCTGACGCTAGTTTGCAAGCTTATGGAGCGGTAGCGTATTTGAAACGTTTAGACAATAACACTTGCAATTTTTTAATGGCTAAAAACCGAGTTGCGCCACTGAACCAAACGCTAATGTTAATGAGTGTTCAGTTCCCCTGAACTTCTTAATTTTAATTTTAATTTTTATTTTTTAGATTTAGTTAAACAAATGCTTGAGTCTCATCAGTGTTTAAATTATAGGGTTTTTTGGTTATAAAATAAGTAAAAATTTGATTTGTCACCCTTTGGCGCTATATATGAATGTTCTATTGTATCACTATTTTTTAAAGTTAACTGTTAAGGATTCATTTATTCTATGTAGTGATGCGGTTACCTGAGGGTGAAGATTTTATGCGCCTGTGCGAGTCAATTGCCCAGGAACTGTACTGGTTTTAAAACACTGAGAACTCACTCTCTGATATCGACCATGCACGCGATATGCACGCGATCAGTCGGTAAATTACCAAAATTTAAATAATACAAAATTCGCAACCGGAATTGAAAGTGAATAATTATTATACTTCGGTCTATCAACTCCGCAAATCGGAAAAGTGCCCATAATTAAGTGCTGGAAAATTCCCTAAGTCTTTCGCCGCAAAAGCTCATTTGGCTAGGTGCACCTAGAGGAGGAAAATAGACGACACTTCGGTAAGTCCCTCTTTTATTAGGCTGTATCACTGCTTTATATTGTTGAGGTCAATTACCAATCCGAATAATGGGATTTTTCTCAATAAAAAATTCATATATTATTTAACACTGGAAAAAGTGATTCCGCGATCTTTGTATCTTCAAATTAAAAGAAGATTATTAAATTACAGTCCACTAAACTCAACCAACATTACTGAGCTGTCGTTACAGCACATATTTTGATCACTTCGATCACCGGATTTGGTTCCAAACTCAATTTAAAAAATCATTTTTTCTAGTGTGAACGCCATTAAAAGTGTGAAAACTCAAATTGCAAATTTTTAATTTCATCAAAATTCAATTTTATGTCGCATTCTTTATGCAGACATATGTATTATTTATTTCAAGGGCAACGATAAATTCCAGTTTCAGGTATTTTCTTGAGAGGCAAAAAAGAGGTAATTTATTCATAAAATTAGGTCGATATTTGAACCCTTCAAAATTCTCCTAGGCAATTTATATTTAAAAGGAATTCAAATAATCAGACTATATTCTGACTTTTTATCAAATTCAGCAAAAATAATAAAGAGTTTCAAGATAGCTTCGATTTCTAGTTCGATTTATAATCTAGAATTTTTATTTAATCTATATTTTGCGGAACAATGTCGGAAAAAGTTAAGAAAATTAAAGTTTTGCGCGACATAGAAGATTCTAAACTTAAAGAAATATTAGCCGTCGCTTTGAGCGCTAAAACTGACAATTCAAAACGTAATAATTTTAAAATTTGTTTCGAAGACCTTGAAGATGTTCGCTCTGAATATCAGAAAAGGCACTCTGCCTTATTAAACGAAATTTACGCTGACCAAGATGAAGTTAAAATTTGCATTGCGCATCTTCATGCATTCCATAAAGATGTTACGTTGGTTAAGGAAATTTATGATGATCTTTTTTCGCAAAATACTATTACGCCCCAAACAACCGGAACTAACCGTCGTCTTACGCTCAACCCCAATGCTCCTGGGAGTTCGCAGCAAACTCCAGATTTTTCTCATAGTTTCCCGAAAATTGATATTGTCAAGTTTTCTGGAGATATTAACCAATTTCCAACCTTTTATGATCTTTTCAAAAGTATGATCCATGACAACCCTAACATTCCAAATATTCAGAAATACTCACTTTTAGTGACATATTTGGAAGGTGCTCCAAGAGAATTGGTTACACAACTACCCGCTTCTGACGCTAACTACCCAATTGTTTTCGACAATTTTGTCAAAAGATATAAAAACGATCGTATCTTAGCTCAAAACTATTGGAATGCCATTGATTCAGCTCCAAAAGTTAATTCTGACGATCCTACAGCTCTCAGAAACTTACTTGATATTTTCACAAAAAACATTGAAGCTCTCAAAACGGTTGGCTTGCAACCAGATTTTTGGGATTTTGTTTTAGCCCAAAAATTATTAAAATCTGTTGATTGTTCCATTCAAACGCGCTTCGAAGTTTTTCATGGTAAGCCTACCGAGATACCTTCATATCAAGCTATTTATAATTTTTTGGATCAACACTGCAGCTCACTTTTTATAGTTGGTGCTGGTACTTCTAGTACAACGCAAACTTCTAGCAAACCAAAATTCTCACAAAAACCGCAAAATCAATATCAAAAATTTCCTAATAGTCGCCAACCCCCTCGCGCATTTTTATCTGCTTCCAAGCCTCAAAATAAATGTACACTTTGTACCCGTAATCATAATCTATCAGTGTGTCCAGATTATCTCGCAAAATCTCCTCAAGAAAGATACACTTTTCTTAAAGATCAAAAGTTTTGTATCAATTGTACTTCAAACTTGCATAAAACCTTTCAATGTAAAAGCACAAATACTTGTCGTTTTTGTCAAAAAAGACACCATACTACACTCCATTTTGATTCTGATGTAAACACAGGTCCACATCAAACATTTTCACGTGAAATACCAAAGAGACAAGAAACTGATAATAGTTTGCCAGTCCCCACGCACTCTCAAAGCCAAAGTGCTTGCCTTTCTTCGCACAATTTGAATACTTCTGGCACCTTAATTTCAACAGCTCTTTTTCAAATCAAAGATGTTAGAGGTCATTATCAAACGGTCAGAGGAGTGCTCGATAGTGCTTCTCACTTGTCATTTGTATCCCTAAAATGTGCAAATAAATTGGGACTACCTCGCATTAATATAAATACTGAAGTTTTAGGAA
This sequence comes from Ceutorhynchus assimilis, assembly GCA_917834065.1. Taxonomy (NCBI): domain Eukaryota; kingdom Metazoa; phylum Arthropoda; class Insecta; order Coleoptera; family Curculionidae; genus Ceutorhynchus; species Ceutorhynchus assimilis. The sequence goes on from OU892285.1 coordinate 9,218,258, forward strand.
TTGGTGAGACCAGTATGCAGTCAAAATTGGGAGCTATAAATATGATAATTCGCCCTTGCAACAATAATCACTCTGATTTTACCCTATCAGTAAGCGGTGCAGTCATTTTACCCCAAATATGCTCCTCTCTTCCATTAAAAGAGGTTAACACAAAAAATTGGCACATAATTGATAATATAAAAATCGCAGATCCCAATTTTAATAGACCGGGAGCCGTCGATGTTTTATTAGGAGCAGATATTTTTCCTTATCTTCTTAGAGATGGCCGCCTGGTTGGTAATAGTGATGAGCCTATTGCTATTAACTCTATTTTTGGATAGATTTTAATGGGAAAAATAAATATTCCTCAAGAGCCTATAATTTCTGTTTCGCTTATTTGTCAAATTTCAAATCAAATGCTTCACGATTCGTTAACTAAATTTTGGGAAATTGAAAATATTCCTGAAACTCAAGTTATTCTTTCCCCACAAGACGAAGCGTGCGAACAAATATTCAAAAATACTTTTTCTCGCAATGATGAAGGACGCTATATTGTGACCCTACCTTTCCGTGAAAAGATTGAACCAATTTTTCCGAACAGTCGTCAGCTTGCATTAAAAATATTTTTGTCTCTCGAAAATCGATTGAGTAGAACTCCAGAAACCTACAAAAAATATTCAGATTTTATGCAAGAGTATTTAGACTTAGACCACATGGAGCTGGTTGAAAACCCACAAGTGATTGAAAAAAGTTACTATATTCCTCATCATCATATTGAACGTCCTGAAAGCTTGTCAACCAAGCTACGCGTTGTTTTCAATGCTAGTGCAGTTTCGCTCACAAATAATGGAAAACTTTCCTTGAATGATACTCTATATGCAGGTCCCAAATTACAAAAGGATATTTGTAGTATTTTGTTAAATTTTCGATTGCACGAAATAGCTCTGTGTTGCGACATTTCGAAAATGTTTCGTGGCATTTTAATTGCTTCTCAGCACCAGAATTATCAAAAAATTCTCTGGCGATTTCATAAATCTGAACCCATTCAAGAATATCGCCTGAAAACTGTGACTTATGGTACTACCCCCGCTCCTTACTTAGCATTAAGAGTCTTACAGCAGCTAGCTGAAGATGAAAAGCATAAATACCCTCACGCAGCCAAGGTTCTTTTAAATGATAGTTTCGTCGATGATTTCGTGACAGGCTGTAGCTCCGAGAAAGAAGCCATCTCTCTCCAAAACGAGCTAACTATGTTGTTAGAGTCAGGTGGTTTTAAATTACACAAATGGGCTAGTAATAGCAAAAAAGTATTAGCACCATTGCCGGAGTCTGACATAAATCCGACAGCTTTATCCTTAAATTGTGACGATACCACAAAAATCTTAGGCCTACGATGGCAACCTAGTTCTGACTATTTTTGTTATTCTGTGTCAGCTTCAAGTCGCCTATGTACCAAACGCAATATACTTTCTGAAATTTTCAAAGTATATGATCCCTTAGGTTGGCTCTCGCCAGTCACTATTTTAATTAAGTGCTTAATTCAAGAATTTTGGAAACTTGGATTAGATTGGGATTCTGAAGCCCCTACACAAATTACTCGCCTTTGGGAACGCTATAAATCTGAACTACCTCTATTAAAAGAATTCCGCTTGCCTAGATTCATTAATACTTTCTCTGGCAAGGCAAAATACGAATTAATAGGGTTTTCTGACGCATCAAATCGCGCATACGCTGCAATTTGTTATTTGCGCGTTACCTATAAAAATGAGGTTTTCATTTATTTTCTATGCTCTAAAACAAGAGTAGCTCCTATAAAATTCATTAGTATTGCTAGACTTGAATTAGCAGCTTGTAATGTTTTATCAGATCTAATTCAGTTCATTTTGAATAGTCTTGGTTCTCGCTTGAAAATTCATAAAATTTTTGCCTGGAGTGATTCTCAAGTGGCACTCTCATGGATCAAAGCGCATCCGTCCCGGTGGAAAACCTTTGTACAAAATAGAGTTACGCAAATTCATGAAAGGGTACTCCCTGAAAATTGGTACTACATTTCCACATCTCAAAACCCCGCTGACATAGCTTCAAGAGGATTATATCCTAGCGAATTAGTCAATCATCATTTATTTTTTAGTGGTCCCGATTTTCTCAAACTTTCTTATGAACAATGGCCCATAACATGCGAGATCTTGGAAACTTCTGAAACTCTAGCCGAAGAAAAATCTTCAAGTAATGTGGTCCTAATTACTTCTCAAAATCAAAACTTCAACTTTTTGACCGCAATTTTGAATAGAATTTCTTCATTTTCTAAACTTTGTAGATCTTTAGCTTATTTTCTGCGATTTATTGACGAGAAGATTCTTCGCAAAGATAAAATTTACGAGGAATTTTTAACATATCAACAAATAACTGATGCTCTTCATTTGTTGATATCAAATGAGCAGAAGATTTATTTTTCGGAAGAAATCCGATCGATTCAAAATAAAGTAAAATTATCTAAACCAATGCAAAAATTAAACTTATTTTTAGATAAAAAAGGTTTAATTAGAGTGGGAGGCAGATTGCACCACTCTTCTCTTACTTATGATAAAAAATTTCCAATTTTATTACCCCGTGAAAGCACTCTCACTTACCTAATAATAGAGTATTTCCATTTAAAATATTTACACGCCGGGCTAAGGACCGTGCATTTTTTGCTTAGTCAACAATATTGGATAATCGCAGCCAAACGTAAAATTCGCTCTGTTTTGTCAAAATGCGTACGATGCTTTAAATTAAATCCTCAACCCACTCAACCTAAGATGGGTTCGCTTCCATTTCCCCGCGTATGTCAGTTAAGGGCGTTTTTACACAGCGGTGTCGATATAGGTGGTCCAATCCCCATTTTAATGCATAGAACCCGTGGTGTAACGCGAACTTTAAAGGCCTATATTTGTCTTTTCGTGTGTATGAGCACCAAGGCTATCCATATCGAAATCGTCAGTGATTTGACAGCTGATGCTTTCATAGCAGCATTGCGGCGATTTGTAGCTCATAGAAATTACGTTACAGACATGTATTCTGATAACGGTACAAATTTTGTATCCGCGAATCGACAGTTACTCCAGATTGATTCTACACGTCCCATTAAATGGCATTTTATTCCAAGCAATAGTCCAAATTTTGGAGGACTTTGGGAATCGGGTATCAAGTCCGTTAAAAAGCATTTATTTAGAACTATCGGATCGCAAATTTTAACTTACGAAGAGTTATGTACAGTGACTTGTCAAATTGAAGCTATTTTGAACTCGCGCCCTTTGACTGAAAATTCTTCAGATCCAAATGATATTTCTGCGTTGACCCCTGGTCACTTTTTATCTTTGGAACCATTGAGCGCTGTTCCAGACATTGATTTGGCTGATGTCAAGCTTAATAGATTAACGCGGTGGCAGCTACTTCAGCGAATCCACCAGGATTTTTGGAGACGTTGGCAACAGGAGTATCTACATACTCTCCAACAAAGGAGCAAGTGGCTTGAAAACCCTTCCACTCCTGAAATTGGTCGCCTTGTAATTATTAGGAATGATTTACTGCCTCCAATTCAGTGGCAACTCGGGAGAATTATTGAAGTTTTTCCTGGTAAGGATGGTATAAGTCGAGTTGCAACTGTTAAGACTAAGGACTCAGTGTTTAAACGACCAATGTCGAAACTTTGTCCTCTGCCTCTTGTCACCTCGGAAAATGCATAGCATTTTCGGCTGGCAATATGTTCAGTTCCCCTGAACTTCTTAATTTTAATTTTAATTTTTATTTTTTAGATTTAGTTAAACAAATGCTTGAGTCTCATCAGTGTTTAAATTATAGGGTTTTTTGGTTATAAAATAAGTAAAAATTTGATTTGTCACCCTTTGGCGCTATATATGAATGTTCTATTGTATCACTATTTTTTAAAGTTAACTGTTAAGGATTCATTTATTCTATGTAGTGATGCGGTTACCAGAGGGTGAAGATTTTATGCGCCTGTGCGAGTCAATTGCCCAGGAACTGTACTGGTTTTAAAACACTGAGAACTCACTCTCTGATATCGTCCATGCACGCGATATGCACGCGATCAGTCGGTAAATTACCAAAATTTAAATAATACAAAATTCGCAACCGGAATTGAAAGTGAATAATTATTATACTTCGGTCTATCAACTCCGCAAATCGGAAAAGTGCCCATAATTAAGTGCTGGAAAATTCCCTAAGTCTTTCGCCGCAAAAGCTCATTTGGCTAGGTGCACCTAGAGGAGGAAAATAGACGACACTTCGGTAAGTCCCTCTTTTATTAGGCTGTATCACTGCTTTATATTGTTGAGGTCAATTACCAATCCGAATAATGGGATTTTTCTCAATAAAAAATTCATATATTATTTAACACTGGAAAAAGTGATTCCGCGATCTTTGTATCTTCAAATTAAAAGAAGATTATTAAATTACAGTCCACTAAACTCAACCAACATTACTGAGCTGTCGTTACAGCACGATTTTTATAATTTTACTTTTGTTGAATTTCTCTAATTATTATTAGACTAGATGTGGCAACTCCGCATTTATAAAAATGTATTTTTGTTAACCTCTAAAGGTTCGGTCGCTGTCTGTTAGGGGGGGTGCGACCACGAGAGACGCAACAGGTCGCCAAAATTGTCAGCCTTTTTTTATTTAAAAAATCCCCTTTGTACTCTTTCGAGAATAAAACCGAAAGTAAAAATAAATAAACGAGTTTCAATTAACTGAGCTATCGAGGAAGAAACATTTGGTCCTGATCGAGCCTGATGATCAGGAATGGATAAATAAAACCTGTTCTGTTCGAGGAGAATGTGAGTTCGAGTTGAGAAAAAAGAGTGCTCACAGGAAAAATTAGCAGAAAAAGTAAGTCCGTTCCTTTTCATATTATTTATTTACCAATTTTTGAGTATTGAGTCCTTTATTGAATCCATTTTTCCGCCCTAAATTTGAGTTAAAATGGACGCGGATCAAAAAAAGGAATTGAGTGCTTTAAGGGTTAAAAGGGGAGTTTGCAAGAGTAAATTGACAAGGTTAAAAAACTATTTTGAGGGTTTAGATGAGGGGCAATGTGATGAGAGAGAATGGGGTATTTTAGCCGCGAAATTTGAGAAATTTGAGGGGATCTGGGATGAATTTGCCGCTTATCAAACAGATATTGAGATTTTAATTGTGAATGACAATGATATTTTTGTACAAGAGAGTCAAGAAAGGGAAATATTCGAGGATGGATATTGTACATTAGTCGTAGATATTAAAAGCATGTTGAATAAGCATTATTGGAAAAATAACGACGGTGGTGGTAGCAGTAACGGGTCGGTGAACGTAAGTTCCAGACAATCAGTGGCGGGCCAAGGGCATCAAAATACGGGGTCGATATCTTCGATTGCAAAATTGCCCCCCATAAATTTACCGGTTTTTGACGGGCAATATGAAAAATGGTTAGATTTTAAGGAAAGCTTTTGCGCATTAGTAGAGCAAAATACAAATTTAAACGATGTGCAGAAGTTTTTGTATTTGAAGTTGTCCTTGAAAATGTTTTGCAGGTTATTCAATCTATTGAGGTTAGCGCAGATAGTTACAAGAGTGCATGGCAACTTTTAGTTGATAGATACGAAAATAAAAAAATGATTGTATTTAACCATATCAAGGCAATTTTTGAGTACCCGAGTTTGACAAAAGAGTCGCATGTTGAGTTGAGAAAGTTGTATGATAATGCGAAAAAGCACCTTCGTTCTTTGAAAAATCTAAAAATAGATACGAATTCTTGGGACCCCTTGATTATTTATATTTTATCTAATAAATTTGATAACATTACGAGACGCGATTGGGAGTCGTATAAATGTGTGAATGTCTTGCCAACGTTGGACGAGTTAAACAGTTTTTTGCATACAAAGTGTGAAGTTTTAGAAAAGTTAGAGGCATGCAAATCAGACAGAAATAAGTTCAACAGTACAAGTCAAGGGTTCCCAAAGAAAGTACATACTTTTTTTAGTACAGATGGGCAAAGAATGCAGTGCTTGTGGTGTAAACAAGATTCCCATAATTTGAGCGAGTGTAAGTCTTTTCAGAAATTGGGTTCCGAAGAAAAAATTGATACAGTTAAAAATATGAAGTTGTGTTTTAATTGCCTCAAAATAAATCATAATGCTTGGAAATGTCGTGCACCCAAGTGTTCAAAATGTCACAAAAGCCACCATATTTCCTTGCATTTTGAGAAATCCAACAACGACGCCACTGACGCCCGCTCACGAGAAGTAACGCAAGCACGATGGTTGGAGCGGTTGGAGAAGCCGAGCAGAGAGAGAGCGGAGAACCACCGGTGAATCAACGTTCAACCGCCGCGTCGGCGGCCCTTTCGCAAGAGGCGACGTCACAAGCGTCTGCGGATCACATGGAGGCAACGCCACGAATATGGTCGAAAGTGTACGAACGAAACTTTTAAAATTTGGCGCGACGCGACAAACGGAGGTTCACTAGCATTTTTGTTTACCGCCTCTTTATTTATTTGACACAAAATTATTAATTATAATTCGATAGTTTTTGGAAAAATTCTCGCCCAAAAAAACACATGGAGAGCATAATTCACAACAAAAATACATCTACAAAAATAATGAAGTCCATAAGATGCCCATTAAACTGTGATTTTATTACCGACAGCAAAGACATTATTGTTTTACATATTACAAAAATTTTCATGGAAACAACTTAGACCCCAAGAATTTAACATTTAATAATAAGGAAGACTTTTTTGAGTGGAAAAGAAAATTAGAGCAAGATACCGCATCAGAGCACAGTTTATAAAATATGGAACTGTTAAAATGAAAAATGGTACAATAATTATTTATTTATCTATCACCGACATGGAAATTTACATAAACGCATTAAATTTACATTATGTAGGTATTACATAAACAGGCTTTATTGAATATTGACTTATTATTTAATAGCCTCGCTCGATCATAAAATTATTCGTACAATAAAGCCTTTCTTTATTGTACTTGTTATTTAATGCTATTTATATAAATAGCTATTATTTAACAATCTAGATTAAACACTGTGTCTTTCAAAATCTTACAGAAACAGCTTGGTTGTGATACAGCCTACAAATCAACTGTGAAGGGCGAAGGGCGAAGGGCCATGTATCATTGGATTGTTCCACCTGACATCAATAATTTTTTTGTACCCGGGTCCCAGCTTGGGCTTGATGCCCCATCCCAAAAAAATTAATTCTCATTAGTCTTTCTAAAATTTTTAGTTAAATATTATCGATATTTCACGAAATGGAAATTGCAAAATAATCCTAGATTAACAATAATATTCATCAGGATTCAGGACAAGGAGGTGGAGGCGTCAAAAAACAAGCAGCGTTATGGGCGCTGTATTCGTGGCGTTGCCTCCGTGTGATCCGCAGACGCTTGTGGCGACGTCGGGAGGCAGCGTTGCAACGTTTAGCAGTAATTCTCAAGTTTTACTAGCAACTGCGGAAATTCAAATAAAAATAGGAAATAGAGTTTTGAGCTGTAGGACACTTTTAGATTCGGGTTCCCAGAGTAATTTTATAACGGAATCGTTTTGTGAAAGGTTGAATATTGAACCCCGCCGAGTAAATCACATGATACATGGAGTTGGACAGATTTTGACTAGAATTGATAAGCAGGTTGATATTTCGATAAATTCGCATACGTCAGACTTCAGCATGGATATAAAATGCTTAGTCCTTCCTAGAATAACAGATAGGCTTCCGATGATGAGTTTTAGTAAAACAATTTTGAATTTGCCAAAAAATAAAAATATGTTGTTAGCGGATCCAAATTTTTGTGTTAAAAAAGAGATTGACATTTTGCTGGGGTCTCATGTTTTTTGGACGGTTCTGGGTTCAGAACGAAAGGTATTGGGAGAAAATATGCCTGTGTTGCAAGATAGTCTATTAGGTTGGATAGTAGCTGGAAACTTGAATTGGAATAATTGTGAAAGTGTGCCTAAAGTGTCAATGGGTAATCTTTGCATAGATGAAAGTTCTTTGGAAACAAATTTATTGAAATTTTGGAATATTGAGGAGATTGATAATGCCGAGCCGATTTTGTCTGTTAGTGAAAAATACTGTGAGAGTTACTTTAAAAAGTCAACAACACGCGATGAGCAGGGCAGATTTGTAGTTAGGGTGCCATTTAAAAACAATTTAAATCAGTTGGGATTTTCGCGTCAAACTGCGTTAAACAGATTTGGGAATCTTGAAAAAAGAGTGGCAAAAAATTTAAGCTTAAAAGGTGAGTATCAGAATTTCATGTTAGAGTATGAGAATTTAGGACATATGAAAGAAATAGTAGAACCAGAAATAATGAACAAAGAAAACTTTTATTTGCCGCATCATGCTGTAGTGAGGGAGGAGAGTAGCACTACCAAATGTAGAGTTGTTTTTAATGCAAGTGAAAAATCGACGAGTGGTTTGTCATTGAATGATATTCAGTTTAGTGGCCCCCCTCTACAGCAGGATGTATTTTCAATTTTGTGTAGGCTTAGAAAGCACAAATTTGTGATGACAGCTGATGTGTCCAAAATGTACCGTTGCATCATGTTAGCAGAGGATGAGAGAAAATACCAGCGTATTTTTTGGAGGTCTGAAACTGATCAAAGGTTGAAATGTTTTGAGTTACAAACGGTTACATATGGTACAGCGTCTGCGCCGTATTTAGCTGTTAGATGTTTGTTTCAGTTGGCCATAGATTACCAGGATACTTTTCCAGACGCTTGCGAGATAATAAAAAAGGATTTTTACATGGATGACCTGCTAACAGGATGTGATAGGTCTGAGGACATGTTAAAAATGCAGAGAGAAATATGTCATATTTTGTCAAGTGCTGGTTTTCAGTTGAGAAAATGGCTTTGTAACAAACGGGAAATTTTGAGTCAATTTGAAATAAATAAGGAACTTGATGTTAGTGTTTTGAATATAGGGGAAAACCAACACAACAAAACCTTGGGAATATTCTGGAATTCAAATGAAGATTTGATTCAGTACAAAATAAAAGACTTTTCACTTCCACAACGTTTAACAAAAAGATGTATTTTGTCAATTATATGTCAGATTTTTGACCCTTTGGGTCTGCTAGGCCCAATAATTGTCGTCGCAAAGTTGATTTTACAAGAACTGTGGAAGTTAAAGGTTGATTGGGACGATCCTAACTTGCCTAGTGATTTAAGAGAGAAGTGGATGATTTTTTTGAAGGAGTTGTATTTAGTGAATGACTTCCAAATACCAAGACATGTTTTGAGCACTGAGTATGTTACAATTGAGATGCATGGATTTTGTGATTCGAGTGAAAGGGCGTATGGAGCAGTTTTGTATGTTAGGTGTGTCTTATCATCGGGTTTAATTTTGTCAAACTTGTTAGTAGCAAAAAGTAGAGTTGCTCCAATTAAATGCCAAACATTGGCGAAATTAGAGCTTTGCAGTGCGGTTCTTTGGCAAATCTAGCATGTAAAATGATAAAGGCTTTGGAGATTAATTTTCATAACATATACTACTGGTCGGATTCTATGATCTCACTTGCGTGGATTCAGGGTGATTTATGCCGATGGAAACAATTTGTAGCCAATAGAGTGAGTGAAATACAAAGTATGTCTGATGTGAATAATTGGCATCATGTAAAATCAAAGGAAAACCCGGCAGATCTACTGTCACGAGGTATCACGCCAAAAATGTTGTATGAGAATAAGCTATGGTTTCACGGTCCAGATTTTTTGTTTCTAGAGAGGTCAGAATGGAATCTTACAAAACTTAAAATAGATTTTGAGGTACCAGAGCAAAAGACTGTGAACTCGAGTGTAAATTTGCAAATTATGGATTCAGTAGAATGCACAAATATTTTAAGTTATCTCCTAAAGAAGTTTTCATCTTATAGCAAAATTTTGAGAGTGATAAGTTATATAATTAGGTTTATAGAAAATCTTAAATTAAAGGGATCCAAAAAAGAAATTATTGTAGAGCCTGTAGTGACACCGAGTGAGTTCGAGAATGCAAATAAAGTGTTGATAAGGCATGTCCAAGAAATATGCTTTAAAGCAGATTATGATGATTTGAAAAATAATGGGATAGTACACAAAAAAAGTAAAATATTGTCTTTAAATCCTTTTATGAAGGATGGATTGATAAGGGTAAGAGGTAGACTGACTAATGCAAGTTTACCTTTTGAAAGAAAACATCCCATTATTTTTCCAAAAAATCATATTTTGACAGAATTAATTTTTAGAGAAGAGCATCTAAGATTAATGCATTGTGGTGCGCAGCAACTTTTGTGCTCAATAAGAGAACAATATTGGCCAATTTCGGGACGCAATAGCTGTAAAAAAATAGTAAACCAATGTGTTACCTGTTTTAACGCTAGACCACCTAAATTTGAGAATTATTTGATGGGCGATTTGCCAACTTTTAGAGTAAATCCCGATTGTCCATTTATAAATGTTGGTACAGATTATGGCGGGCCATTTTGCATAAAAGATCGTAAAACTAGAGGTGCTAAAATAATTAAAGCATACATTTGTCTGTTCGTGTGTTTATGTACCAAGGCAGTCCATATAGAACTGGTCTCTGAACTAACTACAGAATGTTTCATAGCAGCTCTGAAAAGGTTTGCAAGCCGTCGAGTTTCTAGAACAAGAGTCAAAAAATATTTCCCAATCTTTGACTGTTGATAGGATTCAGTGGCACTTCATTCCAGCTCGATCGCCAAATTTCGGGGGAATTTGGGAGGCCGGAATTAAAAGCATAAAGCACCATTTGAAACGGGTCGCGAATGTGGAGTCTTTTACTTTCGAGGAATTTAATACCATTTTGGTTCAAATAGAGGGCATCCTCAATTCGCGGCCTCTTTGTCCTTTGTACCCCGATCCTTCGGACTTGAAAGCACTCACGCCAGCACATTTCTTAATTGGCCGAAGTTTGACAACAATTCCGGAAGTGGATTTAACTGATGTATGTGAAAATCGCTTGAAAAAATGGCAGCGACTTCAAGCTATTGTACAACATGTGTGGAAACGTTGGAGAAACGAGTATCTTCCTGAATTACAGCGGCGAGTCAAATGGAAAAGCAATTTGCATGAATTGGTGAAGATCGGAGCATTAGTTCTTGTCAAAAATGATTCTGGTCCTGTACTGGAGTGGAAGTTGGGTAGAATCACAAGACTGTATCCAGGTGATGACGGTGTCTGCAGAGTTGTTGATATAAAGGTTCGAAATGGTGAAATTCGGCGTTCTGTGAACAGCATTTGTGCTTTGCCCTTAGAGTGACTGTTTAGATAACCCTGGACTAGACTTTTCGTAAAATTTGTTTTGGTTTTCAAGAAGTTAGATTTTGTTTAGAAAGTATATGTGTGTTGTAATAGTAAGTAAGTTATTGGTATTGATAGACATAAGTCTCTCAAGGCGGGGAGTATGTTAATGAGTTTTTATAATTTTACTTTTGTTGAATTTCTCTAATTATTATTAGACTAGATGTGGCAACTCCGCATTTATAAAAATGTATTTTTGTTAACCTCTAAAGGTTCGGTCGCTGTCTGTTAGGGGGGTGCGACCACGAGAGACGCAACAGGTCGCCAAAATTGTCAGCCTTTTTTTATTTAAAAAATCCCCTTTGTACTCTTTCGAGAATAAAACCGAAAGTAAAAATAAATAAACGAGTTTCAATTAACTGAGCTATCGAGGAAGAAACAGCTAACTTTACCAAAGTTAGAATTGACCGCAACTTTATGTGGTGCAAGAATGCAAAAATATATCATAGAGAATATCCAATTAAATATAACCGAAATATTTATATGGTCGGACTCTGAAATAGCTTTGCATTGGATAAATGGCAATAAATTTAAGTGGAAACCATTTATTCAAAACCGAGTACAGGAAATACGAAATATGAATCATATCGTATGGAAGTACTGCCCAGGTAAAGAAAACCCTGCAGACCTTTTGAAAAGAGGAGTCAAAGCTTCAAAATTGGTGAAAGAATCGGAACGATGGCTTCATGGACCTACATGGTTGTCTGCAAACAAAGAAAATTGGCCAATGGACGAGTATTTTGATCTGAAAAATGAAGAAACAAAAGTATTTTCTTGTTTAGCAGAGACGAGAGCAGAAATTGATATTGAAAAAAGCGAGCAAGTTACACTTAAAGGAATATTTTCTTTGGATCAATTTAGTAGTTATGAAAAAACTTTAAGAGTTACTGCTCTAGTCTTCAGATTTGCGAATAATCTAAAAATAAAGGAAAGGGAAAGAAAAATTTCAGGCTATATAAGAGCCAAAGAAATGGAAAAAGCTGAGACATATTGGATACGAATAGCACAAGAAGAAACGTATTTTGAAGAAATAAAAAGTTTGAGGAACAATAAAGAAATTTCTAAAAAATCCAAAATTCTAAAATTGAATCCATTTATAGATGAGAATTATTTACTAAGACTGAAAGGAAGGTTACAAGAATCCGGTTTAAGTTACAATGAGAGACATCCTATTATCTTACCCAAAAAGTCAGAATTAGCAAAGAAATTAATATGGAACGCATATGAACAGATGAAACATAGCGGAATAAATTCTACACTAGCCGAAATAAGAAAAATGTACTGGATAATTCAGGCGAGACAAAGAATTAAAGCAATTATAGGACGCTGTGTTGTTTGCAAGAAATTGAAGGGAAAATCGGGAATGCAGCTATTTGCTCCATTACCCAGAGATAGAATAACAGCAGCACAACCCTTCAATGTGACCGGAATAGATTTTGCTGGACCACTGTACATAATTATGAACGAACAAAGAGTTAAAGTGTACATCATGTTATTCACTTGTGCCGTAATAAGAGCGGTACATCTGGAATTAGTGGAAAGTCTGTCAACAGAAAGTTGTGTATTAGGTCTCAGACGTTTTATCGCTAGAAGAGGGGTACCTAACATAATCTATTCGGACAACGCAAAAACATTCAAACGCACAGCTCAGGAATTAGACCAGTTAACGAAAATTTTACAACAGGAAGAAATACAAAATTTAGTAAGAAAGAATAGGATTCATTGGAAATTTAGCGTGGAAAGAGGCTCATGGTGGGGAGGTTTTTGGGAGCGGTTGGTTCGTACTGTGAAAGATGCTTTGAAGTCAACTTTATTAAAGAAATTGGTTGGATTTGATGAGTTACGAACAATACTAACAGAAGTAGAAGCGACAGTGAATTCAAGACCGTTAACGTATATTGATGAAGACCCAGAAAATCTCTTTATATTAACACCCGGAAAATTCTTGATCGGAGTGGTCGATTTAGGATTCAGCCCGAACTTAAAATCGAAGGAAATTAAGAGAAATGATATTTTGAAGAAATGGAAAACCAGAGAAGAAACAATGAATCAGTTTTGGAAGAAGTGGCAAGTTGATTATTTGCAACAGTTGCGCTCTGCCCATTATATCGATAATCCATAACCTAAGGAAATTAAAGAGGGAGACGTAGTACTTTTGCAAGACCAGGACAGACCACGTTTAACATGGAAACTTGTGAGAGTCACACAGGTATTTCAAGGACGCGATGGAAAAGTGAGAGCGTGCGAAATAAAGACAAGTGACAGTGTCAGACTTAAACGTCCAGTGCAGTGCCTATATCCATTAGAAATCGACGATTTTGCTGCCGGGGAGGATGTTAAAGATAATGCGAAAATCGAGGTGTAAATGGCCTGTTAACAAAATTTACCCGTAAAAATTATGACATGTCAAGTCAGTTTGTCAAGTTTTTGATAGTCAACGCTAAAAGTTAGACACGAATTGATCCTATTATCGAACATTTTCAGTTTTAATACGTATTTATTCTATTTTATCTGTTGTATCTTTGTCTGTGTTAACGTTTATGTTGTGATTTCTGTTGTATTAAACTTTCATATTTCAAAAAGAACACTTTTCTACGAACGAAGACTTTTTATTGAACGATATTATTTACAATGTCAAAGCTAAATGTATGGGGTGCTTCTGTCGAATGCTTGGCTTGCGCTAATATTTACAATAGGAGAGTTGCCATTGTGAGTGATGGTATTTTAATGGCGGATTTTGGTACTCATAATGATAAGAATCCTATTGTATTACGTTATATTGGTAACAACCACTATGATTTGTATGAGCCTGCTGTTCTTTTTCTATTCAACACTGGGGGTGCTCCTGCAGCAGTAGCTTCTGCAGCAGTAGCTCCTGCAGCAGTAGTTCCTACAGCAGTAGTTACTGCAGCAGTAGTTACTGCAGCAGTAGTTACTGCAGCAGTAGTTACTGCAGCAGTAGTTACTGCAGCAGTAGTTACTGCAGCAGTAGTTCCTGCAGCAGTAGCTCCTGCAGCAGTAGCTCCTGCAGCAGTAGCTCCTGCAGCAGTAGCTCCTGCGGCAGTAGCTCCTGCATCAGTAGCTCCTGCATCAGTGGCTCCTGCATCAGTAGCTCCAGCATCAGTAGCTTCTACCAAGACAGTTTCTACCAAGGTAGCTTCTGCTAAGGCAGCTGCTACCAAGGCAGTTTCTGCTAAGGCAGCTTCTACCAAGGCAATTTCTGCTAAGGCAGCATCTGCTAAGGCAGCATCTGCTAAGGCAGCATCTGCTAAGGCAGCATCTGCTAAGGCAGCATCTGCTAAGGCAGCATCTGCTAAGGCAGCATCTGCTAAGGCAGCTTCTGTCAAGAAAACTTCTGCTGCAGTAGCTTCTGCTGCAGTAGCTTCTGCTGCAGTAGCTTCTGCTGCAGTAGCTTCTGCTGCAGTAGCTTCTGCTTAGTCCATCTCACGGAAGCGACCTCCACAACCACGCGTAGTGACCTTAAGTCAAAAACTAGGGAGAGTTGATTTCGACAAACGACTCAAAGAGTGGAAGTCGCTTCCTGCTACGGATTTGGAGAAACCTGAGTGGAGAATTAGGAACGAAAGAACCACGAAGTTTTATCAAAACGCGTGGGAATTTAATGATCGTGACATTTTGGTGCATCGGCTTTCAAAAAAACCTAGATGGAATTGTAAATTTTGTGGTGCTCGTTTTTGGCACACCGAACTAAGAGCTAAAAGTGATAGTACGGAACAATATTGTGGGTTAGGAAAACGGGTTTTAGCGGAAAACAGTTTGTTCAGGAAGCCTCATGATCGTTTCATTCTTTCTTTGTATTATTGTAAAGATAGGGCTCAAATGAGAAAAAGTCATTTCCATAGGTTTATTCAAGCATACAATAGCATTTTTGCGACTGTCCATCGACGCGGGACGTTCGCTGGTCTTGGTCTTCCAGACAGCCGTCCTCAAGTCGAACCAGCAATTATCGACAGAACAGTTCGTTTTATGGCTTCGACGCATGTATCTGGTCTGCAAGAATTGAATGAGGCGTATCTGTATTTCATGGATGTGAGTGAAGACGTTCTGAAAGCTAGGAAAAATATGTCGACTGTTTCGACCCAATTAGAATTAGCGACTGTGAGAAGGCTTGAACATTATTTGCGAGCTGAAAATATTCTTTTGCGTATTTTCAAAAACGCTGGGGAAATTTTTGAGGAGGAAAAATTGAATGCTAGGGCGCAGAATAGGGAAGTTCGAGAGGTCATTCTGTGTGTTAATCCTCGAGATAAAGAGGATGACGATGCAAAACGCTTCAAATTTCAGCGACGTCAAAGTGCGGCAGTCAAATCGGGCATGCAATATCCTCGCAACGAAACCGTTGCCGGAGTATACGTGGGCGATAGACCGCCATGTTATTACGACGTCGAGTTCGCTGTGAAGCCGTTGCAAGAAGATGCGGCTCGCCCGTACCGAGAGGTCAATGTTTTGAGAAGTTCGTTAGATCTTATGATGTATCCGCTCATCCACCTTCACGGAGAGCAGGCCTTGCAACAAAAAGATCAAGACATTCCTTACGAGAATATTATTGTGTTAGACTTCTTTCGGATTCGGCGTCGCTGGATAGCGTACGGTATTGGAACGTACTGGAGCACGTAGGGAAATTACGCCTGCAGTATTTTCTTGATGCGGGCGTAAAAATTGAATACAATAATGTAAATTGGGCGATAGGAAATCAAAGGCACATGCGCGCAGAAACCTATGCCAATCTTAAAAGCTTTTTATTGCAAGAAGCCGCTAGGAGAGGCTTGGGGGTTTCGGGGCAGCAGTCGGTCGGTAAAATCGTGGTTTTACCACCCACCATTCCAGGGTCTCGTAGATATTATTATAATGGGTACATGGATTGTATGGCCCTTTGTAGGAAATTGAAAAGGCCTTCAACTTATTTGTTGACTTTTACTGCAAATCGGCAGTGGGCGGAAATTACCGAGGAACTTCAACGGCTCGGTAAGGGAACTGATGATGTTTGCAATTTTCCTGATATTGTGTGTAGGGTTTTCGAGCAGAAGTTGAACAGTTTAATGCGAGACTTGCTGACAAGGCAAATTCTTGGGAAAGTCGAGGCTTACGTGGTGAGAATAGAATTTCAAAAGCGCGGTGCTCCTCACGCACACATTCTTTTGTATATGATGCAACAGGACATTCCCGATTCGGTTGAGGATTTGGATAGGGTGATTTGGGCCCGTTGTATGCACTTTGACGTATTCTTATTGGCCCGAAGGGCGTCGCATGCATTCTGACGTTCCTCTATTGGCCCGAAGGGCCTACGCCCGAAGGGCGTTGTATGCATCACGACGCACTTTCATTGGCCCGGAGGGCCTACGCCCGTAGGCACCCTGACGTTCCTCTATTGTCCCGAAGGGCCTACGCCCGAAGGGCGTTGTATGCATTATGATGTACTTTCATTGGCCCGAAGGGCCAACGCCCGAAGGGCGTTGTATGCACCACGACGCATTTTCATTGGCCCGAAGGGCGTTGTATGCACTTTGACGTAATTTTATTGGCCCGAACGGCCCACGCCCGAAGGGCGTTGTGTCCACCACGACGTACTTTTATTGGCCCGAAGGGCGTTGTATGCACTACGACGTTCTTTTATTGGCCCGAAGGGCCTGCGCCCAAAGGGCGTAGTATGCACTACGGCGTTCTTTTATTGGCCCGAAGGGCCGACGCCCGAAGGGCGTAGTATGCAATACGGCGTTCTTTTATTGGCCCGAAGGGCCTACGCCCGAAGGGCGTTGTATGCACTACGATGTACTTTTATTGGCCCGAAGGGCGTTGTATGCACTACGACGTTCTTTTATTGGCCCGAAGGGCCTACGCCCGAAGGGCGTTGTATGCACTACGACGTACTTTTATTGGCCCGAAGGGCCGACGGCCGAAGGGCGTTGTATGCATGCACTACGATGTTCTTTTATTGGCCCGAAGGGCGTTGTATGCACCACGACGTACTTTTATTGGCCCGAAGGGCGTTGTATGCACTACGACGTTCTTTTATTGGCCCGAAGGGCCTACGCCCGAAGGGCGTTGTATGTACTACGACGTACTTTTATTTAAAAAAAAAAAAAAATGCCATCGGATAGAGGAGCAAAAAATATGATGAAAAGTAGATTAAAATCGACGGACTTCACTTCTCATAGATGTTTTCAACAATATCCGAATTATCAATACATTTCTCCGACAATTTTAGATTGTCGTTAGAATCATTTAGTGTTCGTTATCGCATCAAAATGGCTCAATTTCAGCAATAAGTGCTTAATATTGGCCTTTAAGGCGGCAACCGTTCGAGATTTGTCAACATAGACTTTGAGATTCCAGGCCGTACCCGTGTTTGAGATATAAGCCGTCAGATTTGAAATTCTTTGAAATTTTCTTCAAATCTTTGAGGTCGATTTTCTCGGAAACGGTGTCCCGTGGAACGATAACCCTAATAGGTTTTTTTGTAGTACTCAACGAGGTCTACAAGTTTTCCATCTAAGGTATTTCTCCCGAGCCTTTTGTTTTCGAGTTAGGACGTTTTGAAAATTAAAAAAAAAAACAAGGCATTTACTCTGAATTTTTTTTTTCGAAAAATTTCGACTTCGAAAAAAATTATCGGATAGAGGAGCAAAAAAAATGTCGAAAACCTTATTTGACTCTTTGCGTTACGATGCATCTAAAGGTCAGAAAAAAATAAAAAAAATCTCGAATTTGGCGAAAAGAAAATTGCGGGGATCCAACACGAGCCTACTTTTTCGCTATGCATAGACGTGCCCTTACATTTTCTACGAAGTAAAACAGAATCAAAGTTACGTGCCCCAACCCATTTTTCGTTATGAAAGTTTTGAGTGGGTCGCGAATAGGTATGTTCCAAATACATTTTGTTGATTTAGTTGATTTTTATTTCATTGAAAAAAAAATTCTTCCATCAGTGGGAATTGAACTTACAATTAACCTCTCCAAAAGCCAGCCTGTTCTCATTGCACCACAGCCATTATTGAATATAATTATAGAAGTTAAGGTCAAAAATGTTCGGAGTTGATAGTAACAGTTTGAATGTAGATGCTTATGTATTATATCGCTGTGCTATTTAAAAAATCAAGGAATGAGACATGATAGTTTTGCGATTTGTGAAAAGGGAGTTTTTCAAGGAAGTCATACAAATAGATGTCAAATAGCAAAATAATTGTTAGAGTGAGTGACAATTATTTTTGTTAGGGTTTTTTTTTTTTTCTTCGGGAGAATGTTTTCGCTGTCGCGGTTTTTCCATGAGTGGTAGGAGTTGGTGCTGTTTTTGCAACGAACGCTGTGATGTTTATATAACGAATGTGAATTAGAGCACTAGGTATAATAGTTTTGTTAAATTGCGCTAACATATGATTGGTTTGATTGGAGAAAAAGGAGCGAAAGTCGAAATTTTGAATAAAATTTGATGCAAATGTTCGTGTTTCTTTAGATTGCTAATGGCTGTTTCTACTCATTATTTTAGGGGAGCCGTAACGATAATTATTCTCTAAACTGACAATTTTCCATGGAGAAATGTCATTTAAGGGAATGCTTATCGTTAGGGCTTTTCTAAAATAATTGGTGCAAATGGTTATAAGAGTTATACAAAATGTCAATGTTCTCAAATTTAGATATGAAAATTTTGAATTGCTTGAAAATATTCAACAGGCAATCAGAACCAGTTGCCGGATTCTAGATGAGTTGAAATTTGTATTAAATTTTTTTAAATAGCGATTTTATTATTCGATTTCTTCATACGTAGGTATCATGTTTTATTCTTATTTGTGGGAATTCGCTTTTTTTTCACATTGCTTCGATAATATGATGTTTGATACACACATAAAATGTCAGATTGTCGGAGCAATGTTAAAAAATAGCGAATTTTGCGCTAGTGAGAATTATGCTTCATTTACAGTTGCGCGAAATTCGCTCTTTTTGTGCGGTATTCGCTTTTTTTTTTAGACATTGCTTCGACAATTTGACGTTTTATGCGTGTATCAAACGCCAAATTTTTGAAACAATGTAAAAAAAAGCGAATTTTCCGCAAGTGAGTATAATGCTTCATTTATAGTTGCGCAAAATTCGCTTTTTTTGTGCGAAATTCGCTTTTTTTTTTGACATTGCTTCGACAATTTGATGTTTTGTGCGTGTATCAAACATCAAATTTTCGAAGTAATGATAAAAAAGAGCGAATTTCGCGCAAGTGAGAATGAGGCATTATACGGTAAGTATATCTACGTCTGAAGCAAAATTAGCTTTGGTAGGTGATAGTTTTGTTTTGGTTTGAAAAAATAATTGTTCTAGAAAGGTTTAAAATAATCGCATAATGTAATAAACGATAAAATGGTAACGGCTCGGTTATTAAAAATTGTAATAATAAATTGTGTTTTTTTTTTTTTGGACTGTTTTAGGTTTTAGTACCGTCTTTTTTTAAAGCTAAAATAAAGCTGATGACAGTTATCTTTGCTTGAAGTATCGAGAAGAATAAGCAAAAAAATACATTTTTCTTTATAAAAAAAATTATAGTTGAGGGGCAACCTCCGATAATAAACAGATTTGAAATCCAAGCTACCTACTTACTAAGTGAAATATTGGAATTCTATTTCGATAAAAGTTTCAATTTTAATAAGCACACTTATGAAACCGTAAAAAAGTCAATACAAATTGATAAATGAACTAATTTTTTAGACCATAGTTTTCCAGGACAAATTTCAAAAACCCAATTAGGAAAATTTAAAAATTTTATAACAATACCTGAACACCCTACCTTAAACTTATTAGCATAATCACTTAAAATTTATTAAATTGCAACAATGGCCACGTTACTTGGAAATGTTGAAAGTTTAAATTTTATGAATATGTAAATGTGAATTGTGGTAATTGAATTTCTATGCAAATTAGGGGTACTAAATGTCTTTAACCAAAAATTTGTTTCATTTAGGCAAGAACTTTGTTTGATTTTCAAAATAATGTATGCAATAATTATTAAAGATTTATCGATTATTGTACTATACAAAATTATTTTAAAAACTTATTGTGGATATAGTTTTTGCCACAGATAATCGAGATTCTTATAAAAAATTATTTCTTTGTCGGCGATGCTCGGATAAAGAAAAACCGCTGTAAAAACTCTATACAGATAATAAGGGTTAAGAATAAATTCAATCTAAGAGCATCAATTTTTAGTTTTTGTTTATCCATGTATCGCCGACAAAGAAATACTTTTTTTTAGGAATCTTTCGATTATCCGTGGTGGGGATTATACTTATTTACATAAATAAGGGTGTTCTATGGAAAACAGTCTACCGATAACTCTAATAGGCTTTTTTGTAGTACTCGTCGAGATTTACAAGTTTTACATTTAAGGTTTTTCTCTCGACCTTTTCGTTTTCGAGTTAGGACGTTTTGAAAATAAAAAAATAAAAAATCTAAGGTATTTGCCTTGGATTTTTTTTTCGAAAAATTTCGACTTTTGAATTTCGAAAAAAAAAATAAAATTATGGATAGAGCAGCAAAAAATATGTCGAAAATCTTATTTGTCTCTTTTCGCTACGATGCATCTAAAGGTCAGAAAAAAATAAAAAATAAATATCGAATTTGGCGAAAAGAAAATTGCGAGGATCCGACACGAGATTACTCTTTCGCTTATAGCTCCGCTATCTTTCAAGCGATCGGCTTGAGTCATGTTTCGTTCGAAAGAGGACAAAATTATCTACAAATGGGTTTTTTATTGAGGTTTCAGGCCGTTTCCGTTTTTCAAATATAAGCCGTCAAAGTTGAAATTCTTTGAAATTTTCTTCAAATTTTTGAGGCCGATTTTCTCGGAAACGGTGTTCCGTGAAACGATAACTCTAATAGGTTTTTTTGTAGTTCTCGACGAGATCTACAAGTTTTATATTCAAGGTTTTTCTCCCGAGCTTTTCGTTTTCGAGTTAGGACGTTTTGAAAATTAAAAAAAAAAAACAAGGCATTTACTCTGGAATTTTTTTTCGAAAAATTTCGACTTCTGAATTTCGAAAAAAAAAAAAAATTTATCGGATAGAGGAGCAAAAAATATGTCGAAAACCCCATTTGACCCTTTGCGTTACGGTGCATCTAAAGGTCAGAAAAAAATAAAAAATAAATCTCGAATTTGGCGAAAAGAAAATTGCGAGAATTCGACACGAGACTACTCTTTCGCTCATAGCTCCAGTATTTCTCAAACGATCGGCTTGAGTCATGTTTCGTTCGAAAGAGGACAAAATTATCTACAAATTACTTTTTTATTGACGTTCCAGGCCGTCTCCGTTTTTGAGATATAAGTTGTCAAAGTTGAAATTCTTTGAAATTTTCTTCAAATTTTTGAGGTCGATTTACTCGGAAACGGTGTCCCGTGGAACGATAACTCTAATAGGTTTTTTTGTAGTTCTCGACGAGATATACAAGTTTTACATTTAAAGTTTTCCTTCCGAGCTTTTCGTTTTCGAGTTAGGACGTTTTGAAAATTAAAAAAAAAAAACAAAGGTAATTAATTACTCTGGATCCGACACGAGACCCCTCTTTCGTTTATAGCTCTACAAATTGCTTTTTTATTGAGGTTTCAGCTCGTTTCCGTTTTTGAGATATAAGCCATCAAACTTGAAATTCTTTGAAATTTTCTTCAAATTTTTGTGGACGATTTTCTCGGAAACGGTGTTCCGTGGAACGATAACTCTAATAGGTTTTTTTTTTTTAGTACTTGACGAGATCTACAAGTTTTCTATTTGAAGTTTTTCTTTCGAGCTTTTCGTTTCGAGTTAGGACGCTTTGAAAAAAAAAAAAAAAAGGTTATTTCTTTTTGAATAGAGGAGCAAAAAATACGTTGAAAAATTTACATATATGATCCTTTCTACTAAGACAGAAGAATTAAAGAAGGAAATGTCGACTTTGGCCACATGAAAATTGTGGATACTCGACATGACGCTCTTTTTAGTGAAATTGAAATAGTAATACGAGGGGCCAAGTTTGATAAAGAATGAAATTGAAATCAAAGATACTTATTAAGGTCTGGTATTATAAAACACTGAACTGATGGTTGAGTTTCAATCTTCGTTTGAATCCTATCGATTCGCATACAGCCAACCGGAGGTTGAAATTCAACCATCGGTTCAGTGTTCTATAATTCTGACCATTAATGAAATGTGTGGAATTCTATATCGATAAAAGATTGAGTTTTAATAAATACATCAATGAATTTGTTAAAAAAGCCAACACAAACTTTTAAATAGTCTAATTTATTAGACCATAGTTTGCTAGAATAAATTCCAAAAACTCAATTAGGAAAATCCAAAAATTTTATAACAATACTTACCTGAACACCCTAACTCAAACTTATTAGCATAATCACTTAAAATTTACTAAATTGCAATAATGGCCATGCTACTTGGAAATGTTGAAAATTTAAATTTTGTTAACAATGAAATGTAAATTGTGTTGATTCAATATCTACACAAATAAGGGGTTGCTTAAAAATTTTAAAGAAGATTTGTTCTAGGTATTTTAGGCACAAGAAATTTGTTTGATTTTAAAAATAATTTCTGTATTAATTGTTGAAAACTTATTGATTATTGTAATATAAATATACCAAATGTAATTATAATAAAGGTTGAATATGATACGATCCCTATCCCCCAATAATTTGAATTTGGGGGTTATTTGGGGTTGTATATTATATAAGAGCAACACTGTTGGATACCGCCCCCATAAGAAAATAATCTATGTAAAATTTGTTTTATCTAAATAAAGGCTATTTATTATTATTATTATTATTATTTTTCTCCTAGCTAGGGGGTTGAAGCTTTGGGGATGAAATAACCAAAAAATAGTTCTTAAATTATTAAAAATCGATGTAATCGAGTGTTTTTTCAAATTTTCATTTCAAATCGAATAAATTGGGGTGGACTGTTTTTCTTAAGACATTCTGTATATGTAATTAGAATACAGGATGTTCCGAAACTATTGTGTCAAAAATAAAGGGATGATAGATCTCGCCAAAATAAACGTTTTTTACTTATAAACTTATAGGCGCATGTGCTTCGTTTAGGTGATAATAGTACATTACAGTCCGTGCTTAATCACGGAGAAACGTGTTTGAATCAGAAACTGTGTTATTAAATAATACAAAACCCAAGGAATAATTGCTGAAACATAATGTTTCATGGTTCACCAGATTGTCGAGAACTGGTACCAACTGGGTTCCCAAGCTGGTACACATTCTTTGGTTTTTGTTGAAGTTTTTTTTGTGCGATTTGTTCAGATTAACAACCGGAACAATTGGGCTCGATTTAGGTCGACACTCAAAGATTACCTATTATCACGTGTATTACGGCTGGCATCTTTTCGTGTCGAAACTATATTAATATTGTGTAAATCCTTTATTGGATATAGTTTACGTAGTGTCAGGTAAATTATATGTCTGATATTATTTTCTATATTTTACTAGAACATTTATTTCAGCTGTATTTATACATAATTAAACCGAAGTCTGTCTTTGAATTCTTTCTGTTCCCAATTCGCCACTGAACCACCACCCCTTAAATTCGAGTTCTGTCTCATCTTGGCGCCCACGGGTAGGCGATATTCGATTTTTTTTTGGATCAGAAGAATGATAGGACGTTCACCGAACGAAACTCCTATGAATGAGCGCACCAGGTACGGCCTCCGTAGGAGGGCGACCACAGTCAACGCTCAAGGAGAAAGAATGGAACATTTGAGGCAAGAGCAGGCACCCCGCCAATTAACGCCAATAAATATGATAACGTTAGTGCCAGAACACCAGCCAACGGCAACGCCGATCGTAAGTGACGACAGAGCTCAAGGTAGGCCAAATTTTGATCAATATTCATCGGCTCCGGAGAGGGGAAGGCTCTATGGTCAAAATCAAAATCAAAGGTTGCCCCAGCATCAAGTAAATAATGATTTTCTCCACTTTCAAAATGCTGGGCAAGCTCAAACGCCATTCCAACCTCCGTCAGCGCAGCTATTTTCGCCAGAGGGCATAACCCGTTTGGTGGCAGAAGTGATCCAACAAATGAATAACATGCAAATACAAAATCAACCTCCCATCAATAGGATGGAGAGGGCCGAAAATTTGTTAGATGTAAAAAAGTTGCCAGTTTTCGATAATGAATCACTACTACACTCGGTAGATTTTTTAAATGTCCTCGAAAGTTTTCAAGTTCAAAATTTACCATATCAAAATTTTGTTTTCCTAACGAGCACGCTTTTCGAAAAAAAATGCTAAAATATGGGCGGATGCCTACGTATCAACATTCAATAATTATCAAAGTTTTCGAAGAGCGTTTTTGAACCAGTTTTGGGGACCCAACAAACAGGTACAGATAAAATTGAAAATAGAATCAGCGCGCTATACAGACAACGCTGTCCCTTTTGTGGATCATTTTAATTATTTTGTAGGGTTAGCAAAGTATTTGGATCCCCCTTACCATCCAGAAATGTTGATTCAAATGATTGCTAGGCATTTTCCGCCAAGCATTTCGTCTGTTCTGGTGGGTACGAGGGATTTCCAGGATGCTCTGGATAAATTGAGACAAGCGGATTATTATTTTGACAGAAAAAACAGTGTGTCATGGTCAAATAATCCCACAAGTAATAAGTTCATTAACAAACCAGTGGCAGATGGCGCGCATTTTCATTTTAAAGAAAAGGCGTCTTCTGGGTACAGGTTTGAGGGTAATAATAACAGTAATAAAAATAAAAGAGTAAACCATATTCGTCAGGGTGAAGAAAGCGACCACGAGTCGGGAAACGGGGCAGTTTCCCTCCACGAATAAATTTGGTGGAGGGAGAGTTGCTACCCCTAAAACATAAACTGGGGGGCATATTGGGAAACCCTGTAGACGATCTGCAGGACACTTGCGATTTTGAACACTCAAAAGACAATTTTAGGTTGCCTCAAATAGAGGTTAATTTTTACGGTCACTATTTTCCGGCTCTGGTGGATAGCGGATCGCAGGTGTCGTGCATATCTGAAGAGGTTTGGGTGCAATTTTCCGAGGTTCATGACCAAATTCCGTCATTTTTGTGTTCAGGCGTCAAATTGACAGGCGCGTTTAAAGCTAAACAAAAAAAGGTTGAGAGGCAATGCCTACTCAGGTTTCAGGCAAGCGGTGCGGAGTTTGAGCATGAATTTCTGTTGGCACCGGATTTAGCATATCCGGTGATAATTGGTGTTGATTTTTTACGCACAATTAGTGCAATTATTGATTTGGAAAATGAGAAAATTACGGGTTTTTATGGCAATAAAAAGATTGTCATAGAAGAGATAAGTTTCGGTCACGAGAGTGAAAAGCTAATATCGGTGACTAATGGTATAAATTTAATATCAAGCGAACGAGATTTTTTGCTTGCGCACCTCGACGCCTCGGAAAATTTACAGTTTAGGGACGCGGTAGTCGCTTGCGATATTCTAAATAATAAACAACGGCTTGCTTTTGAGGATTTATTGATAAACTATAAAGAAATATTTTCGAACATACCGGGGCTAACCAATATTTATACACACCACATTAAATTGTCGGACGAGTCGGAATTTTTCGTGAAACCGTATCCGTTACCCCTCGCACATCGGCAAGCGGTAGATAAAACTTTGCAAGATTTGGAGAACTGGGGGGTAATTGAAAGGGCCGCAACCCCCTACGTGTCGCCATTAATGACAACCGTAAAAAAAGATAATAGCGTTCGGATATGTTTGGATGCTCGATTTTTAAATAAGCGAATGCAAAAAGAGTACGAAATGCCGCCCCCAATAGAGGAAATTCTGTTGTCAATGTCGGGTTGCAAATTTATGTCAACTTTGGATTTT
The DNA here is from genome assembly GCA_917834065.1 of Ceutorhynchus assimilis. NCBI lineage: Eukaryota > Metazoa > Arthropoda > Insecta > Coleoptera > Curculionidae > Ceutorhynchus > Ceutorhynchus assimilis. The sequence continues at coordinate 9,244,452 of OU892285.1, forward strand.
ACTATGGGATATTACCAAATCCCACTTACTCCTGAGTCAAAAAAGTATACGGGATTTATGGTCGGTAAAAAGACTTTTCAGTTTAGGGTTTTGCCTTTCGGCCTTGCCACTGCGGTATCGGCGTTCGTGAGATGCATGGACGCGGTTTTTGGGAACGATTTCAAGAGTTTTTTGAGGATCTATGCCGATGACGTAATCATAATATCGGACTCTTTTGAGGACCATTTACAGCATTTGGAGAGGGTTTTTAATCGATTAAAGGAATGCGGTTTAACACTAAAGTTAAAAAAGTGTTGTTTTTTCAGGACCGAAATAAAATTTTTGGGGTACATTCTTTCACCAACCGGCGTGAAGCCGTCTCCGGATCGCGTGCAAGGCATAAAAGAATATCGGGTTCCGCGGAATATTAGAGAACTGCAAAAATTTTTGGGTATGTGCAATTTTGACCGGCCATTCTGTCCAAACTTTGCGGCCATTTGCGAACCTCTAACAAAACTACTGCGGAAAAAACAGCGTTGGCAATGGACCGATACGGAACAAAATGCATTCGAAAAAATTAAACAACTACTTATTGACGCGACCCTGTTATACCATCCCAATCCGAATTTAGAATGGAACGTCGTCGTCGATGCCTCCGATTTAGCCTTGGGTGCACAATTGTTCCAGTTCGAAAATGGTAAAAGAAAGGTCGTAGCTTGGGCTAGCAGAATATTGTTACCTAGAGAGACGCGATATAGCGCGAGTGAGAAAGAGATTCTAAGCGCCGTCTGGGCTTTGGAGCGTTTTCGCACATACCTTCTGGACAATAAATTTACATTGTATACGGACAATCGCGCGCTCACTTATTTGAATACGTGCCGGTTATTATCGCCTCGAATAACGCGTTGGGCTTTAATTTTGCAGGAATTCACTTTCAATATCCAGTATATTCCTGGCAAGGAGAATTTCGTTGCGGATGCACTGTCGCGTTTTTCGGGAATTGACCGCCCTGCGACACCTATGGATAGATGTTTCAAGGTCCTGTCGAATTTTAAAACCGATCCGAATTTTTCAAAATTATTATCAAAAATAGAGACTTACCAACGCGAAGACGAAAAACTCGGAAATATTTTATTAAATTTTGAATCGGACGCGAAAACTCCCTTGCGGTTCGCCAAAAAGGATAACGTATTGTATTTTATTAGAGACCCGGAAGAACATTACGTACTTTGTGTCCCAGCGGTTTTGACTTCGGCATTTGTCGACTATTTTCACGAACCGATAGGTCATTTCGGGGCGTACAAAACTTGGGCAGCGATGAAACGTGAGACGTGGTGGTCAAATATGTATCGGGATATAAAAAAGCGAATACGGTCGTGCGAAATTTGCCAGAAAACCAAACAAACTATCCTGGCAAAGCCTGAGATTCACCCAGTAGTTCCAAATACTAAAAGCGAATTGGTAGCATTGGACCTCTATGGGCCGCTACCGAAGAGCCGGGGTGGAACCGCCTACGTCCTTGTTGTTCTGGACGTATTCTCAAAGTACGTCGCGTTATATGCTTTGAAAAAAGCTACCACACGGGCGTGCCTAAATCGGCTAGTACTCGAGTATTTCCCAAAATTCGGCCGTCCGAAGCGCATTTTATCAGACCACGGGACTCAGTTTACCGCGAAGTCATGGAAAACCACGCTAACGTCATTAGACATCGACGTCTCGCATTGCTCAGTACGCCATCCTCAGGCCAATAGCTCGGAACGTATAATGAAAGAGTTGGGCCGGTTATGTCGTGTATATTGCCACTCGAAGAATACTCGGTGGGCGTATGAAATTAACAAGTTTGAGCATTTTTTGAATAACGTGGTTCACGAATCAACCGGATTTACTCCTGTGGAACTACATTTTAATAAACCTGCAGAGTTTTTGCTACCATCTAAACTCCGACCGCAGAAGGCGGAGCACGGAGAAATATCACATGACCAGAAGCTAATATTGGCAAAAGAAGCCCTTCAGGGCAGGGCTGCGCGTCGAGCGGCCCGATATGCGTCACGTCCCTATGTGCCTTTCAGAATTGGGGACCTTGTTTTGTTGCGCACAAACGCGGTGTCGTCGGCAATATCAGCGGAAACAAAAAAAAATTTACTGCTTTTCACTGGCCCTTTTAGGGTTAAGAAACAGGTCAGTTTTGCCACGTATGTTTTGGAAAATCCTGATTTCAAAGCGGAGCGAGGCACCTTTTATGTTAGTCATATGCGGAGATATGTTCCACCGAGTGGATAAGCAAGATGAAGCTCCTGCGTTCCAGGATTTATGGAAGTCTGGGAGCTTGGGGGGCAGATGAAACATAATGTTTCATGGTTCACCAGATTGTCGAGAACTGGTACCAACTGGGTTCCCAAGCTGGTACACATTCTTTGGTTTTTGTTGAAGTTTTTTTTGTGCGATTTGTTCGGATTAACAACCGGAACAATTGGGCTCGATTTAGGTCGACACTCAAAGATTACCTATTATCACGTGTATTACGGCTGGCATCTTTTCGTGTCGAAACTATATTAATATTGTGTACATCCTTTATTGGATATAGTTTACGTAGTGTCAGGTAAATTATATGTCTGATATTATTTTCTATATTTTACTAGAACATTTATTTCAGCTGTATTTATACATAATAAAACCGAAGTCTGTCTTTGAATTCTCTCTGTTCCCAATTCGCCACTGAACCACCACCCCTTAAATTCGAGTTCTGTCTCATTGCAGTATTTATTAGCAACAATTATTCACATGAAAAGATGCTCAAAATTACGATCACCCGCCCCAATGCATACGTGAAAAAATATCGACTGCGAAAAATCCTTGGGCGAATTGTTAGAAACTGTTTCCCTGTATGCCGGACAAAACATGTGGTACTAATACGACGCGGAGGTCCATTACATTACCCGTAAGCCGTAAAGGAACATCTCAACGAAACTGAAACATAATGTGGAAAAAGTATTTGTTATTTGTGTGCACCTATTGCATGGTCTTCAGGCAACCTCGAGGTTCATACCAGACCTGATCGAATGCGATTTTTTTTATGATGTTTCTAAAAAGAAAATCCATTTTAGGTATAAAAATTTCGTCTAAATTATTGTTAATTATACTGATTATTTCTAAAAATAATTGTAAAATTGTTATAAAATTGTTGTTAATAAAATAGTTACAATGAGTATCGTATTACATAAAAATATCACAAAGAAAATACAATTTGACTTGACTATAGGCTGAGATTTCGTCGACAAATAAAAAAATTATACTGTTGTTAAAAAAATGTAGAAATCATTGTATCTAAATAGTAGGTTGAGATACACATTAGAAACTAATCACTAGGTCGAATGGTGATTATATAATTCAAAATGGGAATCAATTCAAACGGATAAAAAATTTCAACTGAGCAGGGACTCCTGAAGATAGCAGGAAAATTTTAGATTTGGAAGAGAATAGCAAGTTCTTAGTTAGTTGTTATTTGTGATGTCGTTATTTACATCGAAAATGCCAAAAGGGAAATAATGATAGCTATGGATGTCGTTTATGTTGTCATATGACAACTATGTAGGTAGGTACTTTTTACGGGTTTGGAGGTTTAATTGCCGAAAAGCAATGTAAATCGAAATTTGGAGAAAAATTAATCAAATGTTTTTTTTTTCACAATTACTAATGACGAAAAAAAGGAAAATCGTTAACAAATCGGATATGAGATCATAAATTACGGTCAAAATAGGTGAGATTTATTTTTGTTAGGTCCTATGTATCTATTTTAATCAAATTATTTGTTATATGACCTAATTTACTTAGTATCTGGGAATTCGGGTTTGCCTTATTCTTACGATTGGCAAGGTTCCAGTGTAAAATACTTTTGTCTTGGCTTTTTTCTACATTTTTTCAAATTAAATTGTTTTGAAAAAAGAAAAATTACGATCTTGGGAAAGTAAAAATATTAGTAGTCTAATAAAATTTTATTATTGCGCTGATATATGCACACGATTGAGTCAAATAAAAATGATTTTTTCATCAATTGATTAATTAAACTTATAGTCTCAATTAGTAGAGCCTACATTTGTACTTATTTAAATTTAAAAATTTGACGCTTACAGTTCGTACACAATTTGTTAATTAAGTACAATTATTCCCTACTTTTTAGTACAATTTTCAGTGTTGATAGCATCTTTGTATATGCACACGATTGGGGGAAGCGTTCTGACCAATCAGCGCGCAGCATGCTCGAATATAAGCCGTGTTTCGCTTGCGGAATGACATTAATCTGCTTCTTTCTTGAGAGAACAGGTGTTTCAGTCGTGCTCGCGCCAAATTTTCAATTTTGGTGTTTGTCGTGCAATTCGTAAAGTAGTCGCGTGTGTCCGGTTCGGTCGTATCCAGTATTGGAGTTTAGAGGGTGAGTGATTTTAAATTTACTTATTGTTTGAGCCGTTATTGTATAATTTCTTTGCTAAATTTGATCAGCTTTTGTGAAATCAGTTTCACTCACTGGTGATTCGGCTTTTGCCCGGAATTGCGTTAATTTTTTAGTTAATTTAAATTTTCATTTGGGGAAATCAATAATTTCATAAATTTAGTTGGGGTTTTTTTCACTTAAGTTCGTTTTTTCAATAATTCTTAAATTATCAATTTATTTTTCGTTTAAATTTTCACGTTTTTTTTTTTAAAATTCGTCTATTTCGTTTTGTATTTTCTATCTTATCTTAATAGTCATTTATAGATTTGGTTACTTTTTACATTGATTTATTAATTTTACAGTTTTACGGTAGAAGTTTTTTTAAAGTTTCCATTTAAATTTTTTGATTGTTTGGTGATAATTTCATTTGGCAAATTCTGTAAGTTTTAGGGTTTTTCTGGAAGTTTTTTCAAATTAGATTTTTCATTTGATTTTTCGAGTGTGTTTTTTTACTTCAGTGATTAATTTTCCGTAGGTTTTGTAAATTTTAGGGTTTTTCTGGAAGTTTTTTCAAATTGTTTTTTTTTCTGTAAATTTTAAGCTTTTTTTTCTAGAAGTTATTTAAATTAGATTTTCCATTTAATTTTCGAGTGTGTTTTTCACTTCAGTGATTAATAATTTGATTTTATTTGCGTAGGTGCTGTAAATTGTAGGGTTTTTCTGGAAGTTTTTTCAAATTAGTTTTTTCTGTACCTTTTGAGTTTTTTTTTCTAGAAGTTATCTATTTAAATTAGATTTTCCATTTAATTTTTCGAGTGTGTTTTTCACTTTAGTGATTAATAATTTGATTTTATTTGCGTAGCTTCTGTAAATTTTAGGATTTTTCTGGAAGTTTTTTCAAATTAGATTTTTCATTTATTTTCTTTGAGTGTGTGTAGGTACTTCAGTTGTTGATAATTTGAGTTTCTAGATTTGTTTCAGTTGAGAGGTTATTTTATTCACATTTGTCCGTACTGTTGCTTTTTCTAAATTTTCAAAAGATACCTTTTTTTTTTCTAATTTCAATCTATAGTTTTTTTTCTAATTTCAATATATAGTTTTTTTTTTTTTAAATTCAATATAAATTTTTTCAAATTTAATAATACTTATTGTTTTTTATGCAGCAGTTC